>CAMZMU010000089.1:38144349-38338095 GCA_947311845.1 Poa pratensis | reverse complement strand
CGACAGGCAAGAGGATGAGACTGGACGTCTAAAGGTTCAAACGTAAAAGTCTTCGTGATGCACAGGTCTATCACGGTATCCAGACCCCGCTTTAGTCATTGATAGGAGAATGTGTCTCGTTCATGTCTGTGTGGTCCCGAACCGTAGGGTAACACACTTAAGGGTAGGTGACGATTAGATTGGATATAAGAGAGAAAGAAACCGGGAACTCCGGAAGCGTTCCGGAACATGTCCGATGTTGATCGGAGGCAACGAAATATGTTTTCGGAGTCCGAATGAATTAAATATTATGTATTTAATTTTAATAAGTGTTATTAATGATTAAATATTTTTTTATTTAATTAAATTCGAATTTAAAAGGCATTAAAACCTATATGGGCCTTAGAAGCCCATTAGGGAAAAACTCCCAAAAAGAAAAAGAAAAAAAGGGGGGGGAGGGCCAGCCGGCCTGGATGGGCCGAATGGGGCCCACCAGGGCCGGCGGCTTCCCCATGGCCGGCGCACCCCCATGTGGGGTTTAGTCCCACATGGAAGCCAAGGAGGTTGGCCCCCTTTCCCTTTATAGAGTGCTCCATGCCTTGGAAATTCACCCTTCTTCCTTCTTTCTCTCCTACCTTGAGCGTGGTTCCGTTTCTGGAGCTACGTACGAGGAGGAAGTCTCTCCACCTTACGCACACCGTCGTGCTTCGAGATCCAATCTTCTACTTCCGCTGCTCTGCTGGATCTGGAGCTCGGAGGTCGTCATCTACACCGCATGTGTGTGGAACTGCGAGGCGCTACTACGTGGCGCTGGGAGTACGACTACTTCCTCTACACGACCTTGAGGTCGGCTTCGTCGGCTTCATCGGCAACGTTTGTGCGGGAACGTAATCCCGCTTTCGGTCTACAAGGGTATGTACTCCGTCCTCCTTCGTATAGTATATCTGCATAGTTAGATCTTGGCTAGTTTATGGTTATCGTCGGTAGGAAATTTTTTGTTTTCTGTCTACGATCCCAACAGTGGTATCAGAGCCGATCTATGCGTAGATATTTCTATACGGTTAGAACACATGTTGAATGTGGGCATCGATTCTACATTTGTTACCCTCTCGCGTGTACTTGTTTATATCGCGGCATTGTGGGATGAAGCGGCCCGGACCGACTTTACGCGTACTCTTACGCGAGACTGGTTCCACACTTGACATACGGCTTGTACCGTATATGTGGCTGGCGGGTGTCTGTATCTCCTACAATAGTTGATATTGCATTTACAATGGAGGGCCCCGAAAGGGTGTGTAGAGACAATTGTCTTATCGCTGTTGTGGTTGTTTCGTAGTAAGAAACGGTTCTTGTGCGAAAGCCCTAGCAGCCACGTAAAATATGCAAAAGATAAAGTAGAAAGCGTCTAACTTTATTTTGCAGGGGCAATGTGATATGGTCAAGGTAGGTTTATTAAATTGTTTATAAAACTGTTGGCGCGAAGGAGACCATCGGCGCGGAGGAGACCATATCATGTCGCATTACATTTCATTTAGATGTTATGTAGATTGTGTGCATCTTATATTGTGTATATATTATGTCTATATATTAGTTACACGGCGGTAGTAATATAAGATGATCCCTCCTAAAACCATATAGTGTTCTCCTATAGCGTGCACCACCGAAAGTTCTCCGTTACGAGGCAGGCCGTGACGATCGGGTGTCAGACGTATCTGCGTTCGCATAAGGTGGGTGTAAGCCACGTTGCACAAGCAATACGCTATAGGTTATAATGGCGAGCCTAGCATGTACAGACATGGCCTCGGAACACAGTGACCGAAAGGTTAAGCATGAGTCACATAGTTGTTGTGATTGACATAAACGATGTCTACCTTTGAAGCTATGCTATCGGCCGTGACGATCGGGGATAGTGTATCGATGAGGATCGTGTAATCACTAAGACGATGCGAGGGATACTCGTCTTGAGTGGGAGTTCTAGTAGTTTTACTTTGAAAACTTAGTTTTATTTTGAAAACTAGAACCCATATTTTATTATGAACAAAAGTCTTTATGCTTTGCAAAACCTTTGTAGATGATAACCTCTTCTATAGCCCTGTTAGACTTAGGCGCATTCCTGCGATTTGAGAAACTTAAAAGAGATGGGTCCAAACTTCATAGTTTTATACCATAGCTTGAGGATACTCCTTGTTTCAAACCTTTTAGCTCTATACGATACAAAACCGCTAGGAGATAAAACCGGAGATTCGTTGACAAAAGATAATTCAGATTATCAAGTTTTGTGCGGATAATTTCATCATAGTCCAGTGTATATGTCTCTGCCGTTGAGAATGAACTGTGGGTGCGTGTTGAGCAGACCGCGAATGGTCGCTGAGATTGATGATCTGTATTCACCGTAAATCAGGCTTTCTTCTCAACTAGGATGGAAGAGAACACTCGCATTAGAAGAGCATGTGGCAGTCATACCTGATGACATTGGTCATACCGGATGACATTGGTCACACTAGATGACATTGGTCATATTTGATGACATTGAGACGCCTCGCTCAACTCGATCACTTGATGACAGACAACGTTGCCAGGTGCAAATAGTTTGTCATAGACTATGTCATGAAAGGGGAATCATTCACCTTCATGAATTCTTGATTACATTGCAGAATCTAGAAGATGAAACAGATCGCGGAAAGTCATCAATGATGATGGTATATATATGATATACACATTATAAATGTTTGACGTAAACAACGTACTCACTGCAGTGACTAAGTTGTGATACTAGTCATGTTTTATGAAAACAAGATTTTCTGCTTGAGTAGCTTGGAAGGATGAGGAGACAATGTGTGTTGATGATGGCAAGCAAACATGTTGTGATGGCCATAGACACTCTCTCTCAACATCCACCATTTGGATTAATTTGGATTTGAACAAATATTCCTTTTGATCGCTTGTGAGCATGATCATTATAAGTGTCTTTCTCTTGCGAGACAATCATTCATATTTGTTAGTGACAAATCGTTGTCCTACATTTATGAGCGATATAATGATCATACACCGATCGTGAATGGAATGTTCATATGTGAATCTAAATGTTAGTAGTTCATACATTTATAATATTCATGCCAAAGGATACAAACTTAGTAATGACACCACATTTATGTGGCACTCACGTTTTGAATCATGTCAAAGTTATAAGCATAAAGAAGCTCCATTCTGATGGATCTATGAGTCTTTGGATTTTGATCTTCTGACACTTGCAAGATAACTAAGACACCGTTTTCAGGAAACGGGCGTATAACTTATTGAAATATCATACATAATTGATGTGTGTGGATCAATGAAGTATTTCAACGTGTAGTGGAAATCATTATTTAGTAAACTTTACCAAGGATTGATTTAAGTAGATGTATGGGCATCCGCTTAATGAAATGCTGGTCTGAATAGTTTGATAAATTCAAATAAAGTTCAGAAGTAAAGTAGGAAAGTAAACTTAACAAGATAATCAATTTCCTACGATACAGATCGAGGGAACGAGGATTTGAGTTATGAGTTTGGCATATCATTGGAAGACTTGTGAAAAGAGTTCCACAAATTACGCCGTATGGAACACCACAATGTTATGGTGTGTTAGAACGTCGTAATCACACGATATTGGATTGTGTGTTATTAATTATATCTCTTATCGAATTGTTGTGATCATTAGAGTCGTATGGTAGGAACAGAACATTCACTTTAGATAGTAGGGAAACCATCTAAATCCATGGAGGCAATACCATATGAATTATGGCATGGCTTTTAGCCTAGATTGTCGTTTTGGTATTTTAGTGTTTCGATACGTAAACCTAAAATGGATAAATCTTTGTAGTGTACCTAAAAGAATTAGTTGGGTACGTGTCTCACGACAAAAAGGTAAAATTGTTGCCGGAATATACCTTACTCAAGAAACAGGTTCTTGTCCGAAGGTATAAGTGAGAAAGAAAGTAGAGCAGGACGGAGTTAATGAACTTCCTCTCCAGACATCAGAGTGACGCAACGGAAACTGTTCTCGGTACCGGAAACTGTTCCGATATCGTCCTCCATAGATGAAAGAAAGCTAATGATAATGATCATGATGCTTAAGCTCATACTAAGATCATCGTAGGCATACGAGAATAGTTTCGCACCATGTGCTACGACTATCTTGTTATGAAACGTCATGTTTATGGAACGTGAAAGTACCTACGAACTACAAAGAAGCGATGGTGGACCTAAGTCCGAGAAATGGCTATGAGCCATATATAATCCGAGATAAAATCCATGTACAATAACTAAGTAATGACTTAGGTATATTTTATTAATGGCATTCAGGCCATTGAAAGTAAATGGAATTTTATGATAAATAGACGCTGACGGAAAGACAACCGTCTATAAGGATCGATTTGTCACAAAACTGTTTTGACAAATTCAAAAGTTGACCGCAACGAGATTGTGTCTCAAGTGGCGATGCCTAAGTTTATTTAGGATTGTTCTAGCAATTATTATCAATTAAGAAATTGATGGATGGATGAAGAAAACCGTGTTCCCTAATGGCAACATTAAGGAAGAGTTGTAACCGGTACAACAAGTAGGTTTGGTTGATCCTAAGGATGCTAGACATGTATGCAAACTTCAGTTGTCCATTCATGGGCTGAAGCAAGCATATCGGAGCTGGAATCTTCATTTTGATAATGTGATCAAAGGATTTTGGAGTTGTCCAAAATAGTTGAAGAAACCTGCATTTACAAGAAGTGAGTGGGAGCTAAGTAGCTTTTCTTGATCTTATTGAATGGCATATTTGAGTGGGAGCTAAAAAGAAATTCCCTTGTCTTATATGTGGAAGGCATATTTGAGTGGGAGCTAGGTGTCATTCAGACTTTATATGTAATGACATATTGAGAATGATACAGATCTCTAGTAAAGTATGAATGATTATTTAAGTGATTAAATTTTCTATGAATGAAGTTTAGAGTATTAGGCTTTAAATCTATAATTCGTATAGATCATAAGGGGCTTAATAACATTAGGTCGGAATATTTTTCTAGGTCAAGATTCTGAAATGTTTCAGAATAGAACAAGCAAAGAAAAGGATTCTTACTTGTATGACTAGGTAAAATATTATCTTGGCATTTCAGCGATAGTTATTGAAAGAAAAGGATGTCCGACATCCTCTATGCCTCAGACATAGATTCTATCATACTGAAAGCTCGACTTGGTGTGACCCAAGTTCTTGGTTGAAGAACGAGTTCTGGAGTGATCCCTGGTGGATCAATGAACAAAAGTTAAGTATATCCTTCAGTGTCTACAGAGAACTGAAGATATGTTTCTTGTATGGGTGAGAGTGAAGAGATAACTTGCCGTAAAAGGGTTACGATGATGCAAGTTATGACACTGACCCATTCGGCTAGAAATCTCATACAGGAGAAGTCCTTTGTTTCGTAGAAAGGGTTAGATTGCGAAGTTGCATATGAATGCACTGTCGTAAAAGGGTTAGCTTGCGAATTGCATATGAATGCACTATCTAATCTACATAGGTATAAAATATATGGCTATTTCGGAAGTAGCAAGTATGATTGGACTGAGCAGTTTTTCGAGCATGCCTGGTTTCCTTAATAGATCTCTTAGACTTTTAAGGCTCATGCTGTGCGAAATTTTGAGTCTCACTCCATGACAAGCATATATTTCCGTTATCATATGATACGGATGATGTCAAACTAGGTGACATAAAGTGTTGCAAAGCACATACAGATCTAGATCTGTTGACTAAACCTCTTCCACGAGACAAGCATGCACCATATTGCTATAGGTGTTAAGCTTTTACCAAGTTGTAAACTAGATTAATTGGTACTCTAGTGCAAGTGGGAGACTGTTGGAGATATGCCCTAGAGGCAATTAATAAAGTGATTTTATTTGTCATATCTCAATTGTTCATAATATGTTTTAAATACCATGCTATAACTGTATTACGCGGAAACATTAATACACGTGTGGTATGAAAACAACCAGGTCCCTAGTAGCCTCTATTTAACTAGTTCGTTGGGCAACAGATGATCAAGGTTTCCTGATCATGGATAATTATCGGTTGACAACGGAGTCATGTCATTAGGTGAATGATGTGATACATACCCAAAATATAGAAACTAGTGTTCATACCTTCGACTGTGAGATCATATCAAATCTCTGCTTCTGGAAGATGCGGCTGATGCATCAAACAGCATGTCTTATATAGCGTGACAATAAAGGTGACACTTTCGGGTATCGGAAGGAAGCAGTAGAAGCGAGTGATCAAGAGCGGAATTGCCAATCCAAATAGCAGGATAGATACTCTGGGCCCACTCGGTGAGATTACATCAATAAGCTTGCAAGCATGTGACTAGGTCACGGGGATGTAATATCACAGACGAGTAAAGATAGATTTGTCGATGATGAGGTCATGCTCGGTAATCGTGATACCGGAGAACGATGCTCGGACAATCTAAGTATCGCAGGCAAGAGGATGAGACTGGACGTCTAAAGGTTCAAACGATAAAAGTCTTTCGTGGGCACAGGGCTATCACGGGTATCCAGACCCGCTGTTAGTCATTGATAGGAGAATGTGTCTCGTTCATGTCTGTGTGGTCCCGAACCGTAGGGTAACACACTTAAGGGTAGGTGACGATTAGATTGGATATAAGAGAGAAGAAACCGGGAACTCCGAAAGCGTTCCGGAACTTGTCCGATGTTGATCGGAGGCAACGAAATATGTTTTCGGAGTCCAAATGAATTAAATAATATGTATTTAATATTAATAAGTGTTATTAATGATTAAATATATTTTTTATTTAATTAAATTCGAATTTAAAAGGCATTAAAACCTATATGGGCCTTAGAAGCCCATTAGGGAAAAACTCCCAAAAAAAAAGAAAAAAAAGAGAGGGGGGGGGGGAGGGCCAGCCGGCCTGGATGGGCCGAATGGGGCCCACCAGGGCCGGCGGCTTCCCCATGGCCAACGCACCCCCATGTGGGTTTAGTCCCACATGGGGGAGCCAAGGAGGTTGGCCCCCCTTTCCCTTTATATAGGAGTGCTCCATGCCTTGGAAATTCATCCCTTCTTCCTTCTTCTTCTCTCCTACCTGAGCGTGGTTCCGTTTCTGGAGCTACGTACGAGGAGAAGTCTCTCCACCTTACGCACACCGCCGTGCTTCGAGATCCAATCTTCTACTTCCGCAGCTCTGCTGGATCTGGAGCTCGGAGGTCGTCATCTACACCGCATGTGTGTGGAACTGCGAGGCGCTACTACGTGGCTGTGTAACAGCCCCAAGTTTGTGAACTGAAATTTTGTGAATAAAATTTCCACTTTTGCATTTCATTCATGCATCATGGCATTGGTTCACTTGCTCAAGTTGAAATTAATGTTTTGGAAAACCCATTAAAGCAAATGCAACAATTGAGTTCCAACAATGTAAACTTAAACTCAAAGGAGATGTTTGTGACAAACCCAATTCACTTAAACTTTCGACTAAACTTCCATATTTGTCAAGGAAGTTCCAAGAGTTCAAAATTCTAATTGGAGCTGCTTTAAAATTTTCTAAAGGAAAAGGAAATGGAATTCCAGAAAATTGCCATAAGCAACTTCCTATTTTATTTTCCAAGCAAATGAACTCCAAATGACTTCAAACTTATTGGAGGGCTTGCCAACAGTGCAGGGAGGTTGTAAAAATTGGCATAATTTTTGGAAATGTTTGAATGCCTCAATTAAATCAAATACAGTACTGTTATTTTGTTTTATAACTGAGAAAGGACCTCTTGGTAATTTAGAAAATCCAGCCGGGGGCTCTCTGCAAAACCGTCTTCGTCTCCTTTCTCTGTAGCGACCGACGGCGAGCTGCAGACGCACCCGCTCGCCGCCGTCGCCGTGCCCACCCCCGTGCTCGTCGCTGTTCACCAGGAGAAGGATAAGAACACCACCGAGGCACTCTCTCTCTCTCTCTCCCCCCGATATTTTCTCTGCCCTCTCTCTCTTTTTCTTTCCGCCATGGCAGTGACCTAGCCGAGGTCGCCGCCGCAAATCGCCGTCGCCTGAGAGCCCGCAGAGCAGATCGAACACCGCAGGGAGCTCCGCCGCATAGTCCTCTCCCTCCCCGTCCAAGGAATCAAGAAGGGGAGCCGGGATCGCCGCCGCATTGTCTCCTTCTTCATCTCCGCCGCCGGACGTCGATCAAGATCGCCACCGCCACAGACCTCCTCCGTCATCGCCGTGAGCACACCACGCTTCGAGGGTGAGCAGAGGAATCTTCTGGACATCTCCGTTTATCCCATTTCGTTCGAGTTTGCCGTAGCCGTCGTAGGCCGTACCACACCGCCGCCGTCGAGCATCGTGGCCGCCGTCTCCGGTGGCCCTTTGGTCGCTGCCTCCGCCAGCGAGTAGCCCACACCCATGCGAGTCCAACGCGAGTAGAGAATGGGTCACGCGCTTGCGCAACCGCCAGATCCGTGCGGCACGCCGCCGGTGATCACGCGGCCGCGCACGACGTCGCCGTGCACCATCTTTACCTCAAAAGGTCGTGCTCCCCTATACTAGCAAGAAGCTCGAGCTGGCCCAGTGGCTAGCGCGCGCTTGCGCTCGCTCGCGCTCGCGAGTTCGAAACCTGCCGGCGCAACCTTTTCCTTCTTTTTCCACGCTCACTGACAAACGGGCCCCACCGGTCAGTGGCTCAGCTCCCACCCGCGCGCACAGTCAGCGCCAGCGTGGCATGGGCCCCAGCCGTCTGTGGCTGTGGCTAGCCCAGGCCGTGGTGCAAAACACTGCGGCTACAAATTTCTGGAAAAATGAGTAAAAGGCAGAAATATGTATAGAATTGTAAAATCAATAACTTTTGATTACTTGTCCAAAAGTTGCAAATGATATACCAAAATGTTCAGAAGAAAACAACCTGTATGTTGATAAACTCACACATCCAAATAAACTAGCTTTATTGATGTTTTATTAAAGTTTAGAAAATGGCAGAAAAGAAATAGAGTTTAGAAAATGCATATCTTTTTAGTTATAAATCAGAAAAATGCAAACTTGGTCTCTAAATGACCAGGGGAAGAAACCTTACATTTTTCATGACAATTTCATGTTGAAATAAAAACTGGAAATAAATGTTTCTGCATTTCAGAAAAAGTGCAGAAATGAGATGAATTTAGAAAATTCATAACTCTAATAATATTGCTCCAAAAATTAAGTTTAAGCTACCAAAATGTTCAGCAACTAATATACCTCATGTTTCACCTTATCTTCCATCCTGGTTAATTAGTTTTCATGTTGCTAAAATCATTTTGGTAAAATGGCAGCACTAAATCCATTATGAAAAATGCAATAACTTTCTATTGGATAACCAGTAAAATGTGTTCTTTATATCAAAATGCTCAGTATGAAAATGCCATTGCTCTAGCATCATCCCCATGCATGTTTGAGCATGATTTCAGTACTGCATATTTGCAAGAATGGTGAATATCATTAAGTTAAACATGTGGATTATCCCAAATAATGCAGTAAATATAATTGGGACCCCATTTAACTTGTTGGTCATGTTTAATACTTCTATGGTGCATATAAAATGTCATATCATCATGTGCTTGTGCATTGCACTTGTTTTATATGGTGTGGTATTTGATTGTGTTTTCCGGTGTTCTTATACATCGATAGATCAAGCAGTCGGGGTTTCTCCACAATACCCTGACGACCCGTATTACCAGCCCGTTGAACAAGGCAAGCGTAATCCCCCCTCTGAGCATGTCTCCTCCTATGTTTTCCGCAAATATTTTCTCCACTATATTATTGCATGCGGTTCCAAATGTCAATTTGGTTGGATTAGAGTATCCTATAGTTGCATTATGTTTCCGATGCCAATACCTGTTCCCTCCTAATATCCATAGGATTACTTTGTTGGCCTGAGTTAAGTAACTATGTACTGTATATGCTTAGCCATGCTTAGTTAAATGCTTAGTTGTCCGGTGGATATTTCGTTGTTGGAATTGTTGACGGAATGTCCGGATGATGGTGGAGAAATGTGGATACTAATAATAAACATGCTTAAAGGCGGGGATGAGAGGCCACATGGATGTGGTGGGTTGTCTCGTTCTCGTCGCCTAAGTGCGAGTTCTCGCCTTCGAACCAAGACCGAGCGTGCTACCATGCGTGGGGCCTATGCATTCGCAGTGCAGGAAGCCTCATAGACTAAATAACTCGGGCGGGGCTAGCCAGGGTCCTCTAGTTCGAGCTTCCATTTGCGTGTGCGTGAAGATGGTGGCTAAGACTGAGATGAGGATGGTGGTGTTAGGAAAATGAGTGGCCGTGGGGCGGGTGTTGGAGGCACTGGCTGTCCTACCGCCACTGATGATCCTGGAAGGTCCTTAACGAGGGAGAAGTCGACACCGCTCCCACCCAGCCGGCTTTCCAAGGAAGAGAGCTAATGCGCAGGCAATGGGCCGGACGGTACGCGTGGCAAACATTGTACACCCCTGCAGGGTAAATCTTTTCGAAAAGCCGTGTCCACGGTTAAGGACGACTTGGTGCCGGATTCAGAGATCATAGAATAACTTGAACGAATGATTAAAACCTGAGTACTAAAGGTACTACCAAGAATGCAAGGTTGACTTCCTCGAGGGTGATTCGGGGAGGTGCCTTAGTAGACAGGTGTGGTGATGGATGGTGGTTGTTGAAGATGATCAGAAAAAAGAGTTTACTTCTTACCCCCTTTGAAAATATTCTGATTAGTCGATGCCATGGAGTTATGTCTTTTCTAAAGAAAACTAGCTTTATGCAAAACAGCCATACAACCTTTGTAAGCCAATCATCGAGCTAGTAGCTCTAATAATCTTGCAGAGTTCGTCGAACTCAACGTTGTTTATTTGATTTCAGAGGAGGACTTCATCGACCTTGAAGGTGGGTTCTTCGTGGAAGTCGACGAGTAGTCTGGGGTTCCCAGGTGGCAGCTTGGGACATCTCGGAACATCTGGCGCTGGGAATGTTTATCTGTAGGCCTCTTAGGCCATAATTTGGATCTTGTTGTTAGAACAACTTAATTTGCTTCCGCTTGTTGTACTGTTGGGTCTGTGACCTCTGGTTGTAATATTTGCTATCTTTCTCTATTATAAGAGTTGAACTATAATGCTTTGAGTCGTAGAGTCTGTAATGTGCCAGTTGTTCCACAAGTCTTGATCTCTCTATTATGCATTGAGTTGCCTCGTGTTAAGGCATCAATCGGGGTGTTGTGTTGTGAGCATGTCCCAGCAACGCCTGCCAAAGGTTTTGGCCGGGGATTGGTAAACCCGTAACCTCCGTTGTATCGCTTAACCGGTGACACACAGCATCACTGTATACAGTCGGGTCGGGGCGCCACAAGTTGGTATCAGAGCATGACTGCCTGTAGGAAACCCTTCTACTGGTCGATGTTGAGTCTAGTGTTGTGAAAATTATTTATAACCTAAAAATGAGTTGTGAAAACCATCTTAGGATTCTTTTTACTCCTTACCTGGTTACACTCTAATCTTGGAGCCATCTTACCTCTATTTGATTTACCGAGGTGTCTTGGCCGTTGTTTCAAATTAGGGTCACGGGGTTGGGTTCCTATCCGTTCTGTGCTACTTCGTCAGTTGATTTACTTTTAGTAAATCTAACTTTTGAACTTCTCCTGTTACAGATGGTTCGTTCCGGCTTGGTGGTTCGTTTGACTCGCTGCGAGGACACCCGCGGGTTTCCCGCCCTGCTCGCCGCCGCAGTGCACGGCCAGGATTGCCGTTGGTATCCCGAGTACGTGGTGTACCAGGAGTACCTTCCCCACCACCAGGGTCAGTTCTTCTGCGAGTGCCGCCTCCTGGATGATGAAGGAATGCAGCGGAGTACATCTACGGAGGAGTGGGCCTCACCGTGACACAGGCTGTGCATGAGGCTGCACACACCGCCCTTTCCACTTACCGTGGTTACAACCCCTACCTTGCTAGTGATGAGTCAGATTTCCGTCACTTTCCTGCTTCAGCACAGGGTGCAGAGGGTATCTATCACGCTGTTTACTCTGAGGGTGAGGGTGAGGAGGATAGTGCGCACCGCGCACTGATTGAGCTAGTCCGGGCCCTGGACCTCCGTGCCCGTCAGTGGTACACGTACGCGATCGCTTCACGCGAGAGTCACCGGGCCACTATGAGGGATCTGGAGCCGTACTTCCTCAGCGGGACGCTTCCTCGCGCAGCCCTTCGGCCCCGTCCGTTGGTGCTACCTGACGATATGCGCAGCACCCGAGTTGGGGGTACCGTGCCGTCTCCTGGACCCCTCCGTCAGCCTCGGGGTAGCCTCAACCTGCCGCCGTATGGCAATCAGCCTCAGAGTGCCCGCGAGTTCGACACCCCACCCGTTCGCTTCCCGGCGAACTTCTGGGGAGGCTACTAGTTTCTTCTCGCTGAGTATCGAGGAGAGTACCTTGCCTTCCTGCGTGATGTGCAAGCTACTCAGTATCAGTATCTAGTTGTTGCTTTATTTCTAAGGGAACTTTGTCATGTATCAGACTTGGTGACTTGTATCATCCGTACTTCCATTCTGTGTAACGGATACTAAAGCTTGTATGCTGGTACTCTTAAATATCACGTATGGATTGTATTACAGCTGGTGTATGTTGTATGCGTGTTTGGGTCCAAATATGCTGTCGCTAGTTGTTGGATGATACGTGAATGTCATTGAATGTATGGCTGGTATTCCAAATAAGTTACTGCTTCTATCTCAACCATTTTTCGGAGGTAGATACTAATTGTGTCATTGTCAAATCTCCAGAATGGCTCGAGGAGGCCGTGGAGGCCGCGGTGGTCGCGGTAACCACGACGATGATGAGGATGATCTGCCGCCACCACCCTCGATGGCTCAAGTCTTGATGGCCATTGAGGAGAATCGTGGGCGCAATGAGCGCCTGTTGGAGCAGATAGTGCAGCAGAATGCACAGAGGAATGGCTGCAACACTCTCACTGAGTTCCTGCGCTCGCAGCCACCCACCTTCGCTGATGCTAAGGAGCCACTGGAAGCTGATGACTGGCTTCGCGCTTGGAGCGCAAGTTCTCCGCGCTGCATGTCCCAGTGGCTGAGCAAGTCAACTTCGCCACCTACCTTCTGACAGGTGCAGCTGGCTGTTGGTGGGAAAGCCATGTGGCTTTGCTCCCAGCCAACCATGTCTTCACTTGGGCTGATTTCCGCACAGCCTTCCGTGCCGAGTACATTCCCCAGCCGATCATGGATTTGAAGAGGAGGGAGTTCCTGGACTTGCAACAGGGACGTATGGACCTCCGCACTTATGGTGGTCAGTTCAACCATCTCTCTCGTTACGCCCCTCGGGACGTGACCAATGATGCCGACAAGCAGGAGTTGTTCCGCAAGGGGCTTGCGCCGAGACTCCGCTATGAGTTGCTGCCCTTCAGGTTCCAGAACTATCAGGAGTTGTTCAACCAGGCTCTTACTCTTGAGCAGGGAAGGAAGGAGTTCGAGGCTTCCAAGAGGCCCGCACAGGGGGACCACCAGAGTTCCTCGGGTTCTGGGAACAAGAAGCGCAAGGTCTTCGTTCCCTATAGCGCTGTGCCGCGTGCTCCATTCATGCCGAGGGCCGCGGGATACAGGCCACCACCGCCGCGCCCCACTACTCCGACACTTGGGGCGAGCGGAAGTGGGTATCGCCCATCCGGACTTACCTGCTACACCTGTGGCCAGGCGGGCCACTACTCCAGGGAGTGCCCCCAGAAGACCCATATTTCGGGGACACCTGCACGAGCCCCCGCCACTCCAGCTGGCAAGGCTGGCCCTAACGCGCGTGGTCGCCTGAACCACGTCTCTGCAGAAGAAGCTGAAGAGGACCCCGGAGTTCTCATGGGTGAGCTACGAATCAACGGCAATACAGCTACAGTTTTGTTTGACTCTGGAGCATCGCATTCATTCATATCCATAGCTTTTGCAAAAGATCACAACATACCGTTCGAGAAAATGAGCCATCCCTTGGTGATTGCCACTCCTGGTTCCAAATGGCAAACCGATGGGGTTACTCCTGAGGTCCAGATTAATATAGGTTCCTTGTCTTTTCCTTATGCCTTGGTAGCTCTGAAGTCCAAGGGCATTGATGTCATACTGGGCATGAACTGGCTAGCTAAATACCAGGCTAATCTCGACTGTGCCGCCAAGACCATTACTGTGACCGCTCCTTCCGGTGACATTGTGAGTATTGGCCTGCAACCTCAAGACCTCCGTCCGCCATCGTACCCAAGTCACCTGAGATCCTTCTTTGCTTTATGGAAGGCGAATCCCCTCCTGAAATACATGAAATACACGTTGTGTGTGACTTCCCGGATGTGTTCCCGGAAGATTTGCCTGGCATGCCCCCTGATCGATGTGTGGAGTTTGTCATAGAGTTGATGCCGGGTACTGCTCCGATTTCCAAGAAACCCTACCGTATGCCGGTGGAAGAGTTGGCTCTGTTGAAGGAGCACATTGATGAGCTGTTAGCGAAGGAGTTCATTCAGCCTAGCAGTTCACCTTGGGGTTGTCCGGTACTCTTTGTCAAGAAGAGGGATTCAACCGTTCCTCGTTTGGTCTCTGATTATAGGCCGTTGAATGCGGTGACAATCAAGAACAAGTATCCTATTCCCCGGATCAATGATCTGTTAGATCAGTTAGCTGGTGCAACAGTGTTCTCCAAGATGGATCTGAGGTCAGGGTACCATCAGATAAAGATCCGAAAGGAGATATTCCCAAGACGGCATTCGTTACTCGCTATGGCCTATATGAGTATACTGTCATGTCCTTCGGCCTCACCAATGCTCCAGCTACCTTCATGAGGCTCATGAACTCTGTCTTCATGGATTATCTCGACAAGTTCGTCGTCGTCTACATCGATGACATCCTCGTCTACTCTAAAACCGATGAAGAGCATGATGAACACCTTCGGTTGGTTCTGACACGACTCCGTGAACACCGTCTGTATGCCAAGTTCTCCAAGTGTGAGTTCTGGTTGGATAAACTTGTCTTCCTTGGCCATGTGATATCCGCTAATGGTGTGGAGGTCATTCCCGACAAGATTCAATCTATTCTGGAATGGAAAACTCCAATGTCAGTCAAGGACATCCGTAGTTTTCTCGGATTAGCGGGTTACTACCGCCGATTCATCGAAGGTTTCTCCAGGATAGCCAAGGCGCTCACTGACCTTCTCAAGAAGGGTATAAAGTTCGAGTGGACGGACAAAGCTGAAGAGAGCTTCAAAACACTGAAAGCCAAACTCACGTCTGCTCCTGTGCTCGTCCTGCCGGACACCAGCAAGGACTTCGTCGTCTTCTGTGACGCCTCCCTGCAAGGCTTGGGCTGTGTATTAATGCAAGAGGGCCATGTGGTGGCGTATGCTTCCCGCCAACTTAAGCCGCATGAGCACAATTATCCTACTCATGATCTGGAACTTGCCGCTGTTGTTTATGCTCTGAAGCAGTGGAGACCATACCTGTTTGGTAACCGTTGCGAGATTTTCTCGGATCATAAGAGTCTGAAGTACCTCTTCACCCAGCCGGATTTAAATCTCAGGCAAAGGCGTTGGTTGGAGTTAATCACGGACTATAATGTGAGTCTGAACTATCAACCCGGCAAAGCAAACGTCGTGGCTGACGCGCTAAGTCGGAAGTCCTATTGCAACAATCTGATGATTGAAGAGGCTCAGCCTGCTCTTTGTGAGAGTTCGCCCGTTTGAACCTGGAAATTGTTCCCTCTGGATATCTGGCTAATCTGGAGATCAAGTCTACTCTTGAAGACCAGATAAAAGAAGCTCAAAAGTATGATAAGGGTATCCTGAAAATCAAGGAGAATGTTGCTAGCGGGAAGGCCAAATGCTTCTCTGTCAATGACTCCGGTGTGGTCTATTTTGGTGACCGTCTAGTGGTGCCCAAGAAGCGGAAATTGAGAAAGTTGATCCTCCAAGAAGCTCATGAATCTCCTCTCTCTATTCATCCCGGCAGTACAAAAATGTACCAAGACCTTCGACAACAATTCTGGTGGACTCGAATGAAGCGAGAAATCGCCAAGTATGTTGCTGAGTGCGACACCTGTCGTAGGGTAAAGGCTGAACATCAAAGGCCTGCCGGCACTCTTCGCCCTATTGCAATCCCGGAGTGGAAATGGGATGAAATTGGTATGGATTTCATTACTGGACTGCCGAAGTCTCCTAAGGGAAACGATGCAATTTGGGTAATCATAGATCGACTATCAAAAGTTGCTCACTTCCTCCCTGTCCGTGTGGACATCACAGCTGCCAAGTTGGCAGATCTGTATGCCTCAAGGATCGTCGTACTTCACGGAGTTCCCAAGAAGATAATCTCGGATCGTGGAAGCCTGTTCACCTCCAAGTTTTGGACTAGTTTCCAACAAGCTATGGGAACTCGCCTCAACTTCAGCACCGCGTTCCATCCTCAAACAGATGGACAGACCGAAAGGGTGAACCAAGTTCTGGAAGACATGCTCAGGGCATGTGTAATCTCCTTTGGCAAGGATTGGGAGAAGTACCTTCCTTTCGCGGAGTTCTCCTACAACAATAGCTATCAAGCTAGTCTGGGTATGGCCCCATTCGAGGTTCTGTATGGAAGAAAATGCCGAACTCCGTTGAATTGGTCCGAGACCGGAGAGAGGGCACTCTTTGGTCCAGATATTATCAATGAAGCTGAGAGAAGGTTAGAATCATACGAGAGAACCTGAAGATTGCCCAGTCTAGGCAGAAGAGTTACTATGACAAGCATCACCAGGAGATTCATTATGAAATTGGTGATAAGGCGTATCTTCGCGTCTCTCCACTTCGTGGCATTCGCCGCTTCGGGATCAAGGGAAAATTGGCCCCTCGCTATGTTGGCCCTTTCACCGTTCTGGCCAAGCGAGGAGATCTTTCTTATCAGTTGGAGTTACCGGTCATATTCCCAAATGTGCATGATGTGTTTCATGTATCCCAACTTCGCCGTTGTTTCAAGGATCCTATTCATGGAGTCAATCATGAGGAGCTGGATATCCAGGAAGATCTTACTTATCGCGAGCATCCTATCCGTATCCTGGATGAAGCAGAAAGGAAGACTCGTAACAAGACCACCAAGTTCTGAAAATTCAGTGGTCTAACCATTCCGAAGAAGAAGCAACCTGGGAAAGAGAGTCTAGTCTTCGTGAGGAGTATCCCGACTTCCTTCCGCACTCGTAGAATCTCGGGACGAGATTCCTGTAAGGGGGGTAGAATTGTAACAGCCCCAAGTTTGTGAACTGAAATTTTGTGAATAAAATTTCCACTTTTGCATTTCATTCATGCATCATGGCATTGGTTCACTTGCTCAAGTTGAAATTAATGTTTTGGAAAACCCATTAAAGCAAATGCAACAATTGAGTTCCAACAATGTAAACTTAAACTCAAAGGAGATGTTTGTGACAAACCCAATTCACTTAAACTTTCAACTAAACTTCCATATTTGTCAAGGAAGTTCCAAGAGTTCAAAATTCTAATTGGAGCTGCTTTAAAATTTTCTAAAGGAAAAGGAAATGGAATTCCAGAAAATTGCCATAAGCAACTTCCTATTTTATTTTCCAAGCAAATGAACTCCAAATGACTTCAAACTTATTGGAGGGCTTGCCAACAGTGCAGGGAGGTTGTACAAAAATTGGCATAATTTTTGGAAATGTTTGAATGCCTCAATTAAATCAAATACAGTACTGTTATTTTGTTTTATAACTGAGAAAGGACCTCTTGGTAATTTAGAAAATCCAGCCAGGGGGCTCTCTGCAAAACCGTCTTCGTCTCCTTTCTCTGTAGCGACCGACGGCGAGCTGCAGACGCACCCGCTCGCCGCCGTCGCCGTGCCCACCCCCGTGCTCGTCGCTGTTCACCAGGAGAAGGATAAGAACACCACCGAGGCACTCTCTCTCTCTCCCCCCGATATTTTCTCTGCCCTCTCTCTCTTTTTCTTTCCGCCATGGCAGTGACCTAGCCGAGGTCGCCGCCGCAAATCGCCGTCGCCTGAGAGCCCGCAGAGCAGATCGAACACCGCAGGGAGCTCCGCCGCATAGTCCTCTCCCTCCTCGTCCAAGGAATCAAGAAGGGGAGCCCGGGATCGCCGCCGCATTGTCTCCTTCTTCATCTCCGGCCGCCGGACGCCGATCAAGATCGCCACCGCCACAGACCTCCTCCGTCATCGCCGTGAGCACCCACGCTTCGAGGGTGAGCAGAGGAATCTTCTGGACATCTCCGTTTATCCCATTTCGTTCGAGTTTGCCGTAGCCGTCGTAGGCCGTACCACACCGCCGCCGTCGAGCATCGTGGCCGCCGTCTCCGGTGGCCCTTTGGTCGCTGCCTCCGCCAGCGAGTAGCCCACACCCATGCGAGTCCAACGCGAGTAGAGAACGGGTCACGCGCTTGCGCAACCGCCAGATCCGTGCGGCACGCCGCCGGTGATCACCGCGGCCGCGCACGACGTCGCCGTGCACCACCTTTACCTCAAAAGGTCGTGCTCCCCTATACTAGCAAGAAGCTCGAGCTGGCCCAGTGGCTAGCGCGCGCTTGCGCTCGCTCGCGCTCGCGAGTTCGAAACCCGCCGGCGCAACCTTTTCCTTCTTTTTCCACGCTCACTGACAAACGGGCCCCACCGGTCAGTGGCTCAGCTCCCACCCGCGCGCACAGTCAGCGCCAGCGTGGCATGGGCCCCAGCCGTCTGTGGCTGTGGCTAGCCCAGGCCGTGGTGCAAAACACTGCGGCTACAAATTTCTGGAAAAATGATAAAAGGCAGAAATATGTATAGAATTGTAAAATCAATAACTTTTTGATTACTTGTCCAAAAGTTGCAAATGATATACCAAAATGTTCAGAAGAAAACAACCTGTATGTTGAATAACTCACACATCCAAATAAACTAGCTTTATTGATGTTTTATTAAAGTTAGAAAATGGCAGAAAAGAAATAGAGTTTAGAAAATGCATATTTTTAGTTATAAATCAGAAAAATGCAAACTTGGTCTCTAAATGACCAGGGGAAGAAACCTTACATTTTTCATGACAATTTCATGTTGAAATAAAAACTGGAAATAAATGTTTCCTGCATTTCAGAAAAAGTGCAGAAATGAGGATGAATTTAGAAAATTCATAACTCTAATAATATTGCTCCAAAAATTAAGTTTAAGCTACCAAAATGTTCAGCAACTAATATACCTCATGTTTCACCTTATCTTCCATCCTGGTTAATTAGTTTTCATGTTGCTAAAATCATTTTGGTAAAATGGCAGCACTAAATCCATTATGAAAAATGCAATAACTTTCTATTGGATAACCATTAAAATGTGTTCTTTATATCAAAATGCTCAGTATGAAAATGCCATTGCTCTAGCATCATCCCCATGCATGTTTGAGCATGATTTCAGTACTGCATATTTGCAAGAATGGTGAATATCATTAAGTTAAACATGTGGATTATCCCAAATAATGCAGTAAATATAATTGGGACCCCATTTAACTTGTTGGTCATGTTTAATACTTCTATGGTGCATATAAAATGTCATATCATCATGTGCTTGTGCATTGCACTTGTTTTATATGGTGTGGTATTTGATTGTGTTTTTCCGGTGTTCTTATACATCGATAGATCAAGCAGTCGGGGTTTCTCCACAATACCCTGACGACCCGTATTACCAGCCCGTTGAACAAGGCAAGCGTAATCCCCCCTCTGAGCATGTCTCCTCCTATGTTTTCCGCAAATATTTTCTCCACTATATTATTGCATGCGGTTCCAAATGTCAATTTGGTTGGATTAGAGTATCCTATAGTTGCATTATGTTTCCGATGCCAATACTGTTCCCTCCTAATATCCATAGGATTACTTTGTTGGCCTGAGTTAAGTAACTATGTACTGTATATGCTTAGCCATGCTTAGTTAAATGCTTAGTTGTCCGGTGGATATTTCGTTGTTGGAATTGTTGACGGAATGTCCGGATGATGGTGGAGAAATGTGGATACTAATAATAAACATGCTTAAAGGCGGGGATGAGAGGCCACATGGATGTGGTGGGTTGTCTCATTCTCGTCGCCTAAGTGCGAGTTCTCGCCTTCGAACCAAGACCGAGCGTGCTACCATGCGTGGGGCCTATGCATTCGCAGTGCAGGAAGCCTCATAGACTAAATAACTCGGGCGGGGCTAGCCAGGGTCCTCTAGTTCGAGCTTCCATTTGCGTGTGCGTGAAGATGGTGGCTAAGACTGAGATGAGGATGGTGGTATTAGGAAAATGAGTGGCCGTGGGGCGGGTGTTGGAGGCACTGGCTGTCCTACCGCCACTGATGATCCTGGAAGGTCCTTAACGAGGGAGAAGTCGACACCGCTCCCACCCAGCCGGCTTTCCAAGGAAGAGAGCTAATGCGCAGGCGATGGGCCGGACGGTACGCGTGGCAAACATTGTACACCCCTGCAGGGTAAATCTTTTCGAAGCCGTGTCCACGGTTAAGGACGACTTGGTGCCGGATTCAGAGATCATAGAATAACTTGAACGGAATGATTAAAACCTGAGTACTAGAGGTACTACCAAGAATGCAAGGTTGACTTCCTCGAGGGTGATTCGGGGAAGTGCCTTAGTAGACAGGTGTGGTGATGGATGGTGGTTGTTGAAGATGATCAGAATAAAAGAGTTTACTTCTTACCCCCTTTGAAAATATTCTGATTAGTCGATGCCATGGAGTTATGTCTTTTCTAAAGAAAACTAGCTTTATGCAAAACAGCCATACAACCTTTGTAAGCCAATCATCGAGCTAGTAGCTCTAATAATCTTGCAGAGTTCGTCGAACTCAACGTTGTTTATTTGATTTCAGAGGAGGAATACATCGACCTTGAAGGTGGGTTCTTCGTGGAAGTCGACGAGTAGTCTGGGGTTCCCAGGTGGCAGCTTGGGACATCTCGGAACATCTGGCGCTGGGAATGTTTATCTGTAGGCCTCTTAGGCCATAATTTGGATCTTGTTGTTAGAACAACTTAATTTGCTTCCGCTTGTTGTACTGTTGGGTCGTGACCTCTGGTTGTAATTTTTGCTATCTTTCTCTATTATAAGAGTTGAGCTATAATGCTTTGAGTCGTAGAGTCTGTAATGTGCCAGTTGTTCCACAAGTCTTGATCTTACTATTATGCCTTGAGGGTTGCGCTCGTGTTAAGGCATCAATCGGGGTGTTGTGTTGTTGGGAGCGGTGTGCCCAGCAACGCCTGCCAAAGGTTTTGGCCGGGGATTGGTAAACCCGTAACCTCCGCTTGTATCGCTTAACCGGTGACACGCAGCATCACTGTATACTAGTCGGGTCGGGGCGCCACACGCTGGGAGTACGACTACTTCCTCTACACGACCTTGAGGTCGGCTTCGTCGGCTTCATCGGCAACGTTTTTGCGGGAACGTAATCCCGCTTTCGGTCTACAAGGGTATGTACTCCGTCCTCCTTCGTATAGTATATCTGCATAGTTAGATCTTGGCTAGTTTATGGTTATCGTCGGTAGGAATTTTTTTGTTTTTTGTCTACGATTCCCAACATATTGTTCTCTCACGCGTGAGCACGGGCATCTTCTCCAACAGTTTTCTCCTCACCCCGTGCTCCTCTCCCCCCATGGCTGGCCCTCTCCCCACCCCGAGCTCCTCCACCTCCCCACACATTGAGCCACTCCCTACTCCTTTCTCTCCACGGATCCAAAGCAACTCCCCCCGATCTTCCACCCCATCCATATAGTTTCTCCATTGGTGGTTGATTTGGGGAGATCTCCACCATTGTTGGTGCTTTTCGGAGCTCCTCTCAAGCTTGAAGATGAAGGAGTGGGATGATGATTTTGAGGAGGTGCCTCAGTCCAGCAGGGCTGGCAAGAGCAAGAGCAAGACCTTTGATGGGCTGGAAGACATTGTTGGTGATGATGATTTCCTAGCTGATTCCTTCTCCATGCCCAAGGCCAAGAAACACAAGAAGGTTGCTGCAGTCAAGAAGACCACGGCTAGGCATGCTCCCAAGGTTGTGCAGTCCAAGGCAAACAAAGGTAAACAACCTCGTGAGAATCCCAATGAACCAGTTCGTGAAACTTGGATAGGTGTGAAACCTAGGGATTTCAAGAAAGATCGCTTGCAGTTCAATCCTTATGTGTTTGGTGAATCCACTTGCCTAGATGATGATAGATTTTATTGCAAGATGCATCAGCAAATCTTTCATGAACGCCTAGCAGTCCATAAGAATAGTCATGTTGCTGCGGATTATTTCAACCTTGATCAAGCTAGAGAAGTTTGGCCGCTTGTGATGGATATTATGGATTTTCATCAGATTTCTAAGCTCATGACAGTTAGCACTCCATATTCTCCTGAGTTAATTCAGCAATTTTATGCTACTGTTGTCTTCACCAAAGAGCGTGGTAAGAGGTATATGACCTGGATGAGTGCAGATACTCAGTGTTCCTCTTCCTTGGCTGATTTTGGAGCTCTGTCTGGTCTTGAGGATCTGCCCTTCTGCCCATTGTATGTCCGCCTCCATCTTCAGAAGCTTATTCTAGCTGAGGTCGGGATCCGTCATTGCTACCCTCCCGGGACAGGGCTTCGTGAAAAAATTCCCAGTGTTATTCATATGTATCATTTTTGGAGGATTGTTTTCACCATTCTGAGGAACTGCCTTGCCTGCAAGTTTGGAGAGAAGACTCTTGTTCGTGAACAGATGAGTAATTGTCTTCATCACATCTATGATCTTTATCTTAGGAAGAAGCGAATTGATATGCTTGATTATCTTTGGGAAGAGATGCAGATTGTGGTTGCCAAGTGCAGGGTTCCTATCTATTGTCCACTCCTACAGACTCTCATCAACACCAAGCTGCCTCAAGAAGTTGTAAAACAGTATGAGCTGGTTGAACCTCCACATGTTGCTTTTCGTGCCATACCTGCGGGTGCCCCTGTTTTTCCGCCTCCTAGTGATGCTCCTTCAGATGATGATGGTTCTCAGCACAAGGGTGGTCTTGTTGAAGCACTCAAAAGGATGAACTGCTTCTTTGCTCACAAGAAGAAATCTGAATACAAGTCTTACAAGAAGCAGAAAGCATCCAGCCGTCATCAGCATGCCATCATGGATAAACTCGGTGTTACCTATTCATCTAGCTCCGCTGAAGTTTCTGAGAACACCTACATGGCCCAGAACTAGTACACTTATTGGTTTGGTGATGATGCCTCCTCTCTTGCTCCATATTGGCAGGACGGCGACCCTGGTCAGTCTAGCTCCGGTCCCGCTGCTCATGATGCTGAGATTGCTGCTGAGGATGATGATGAGGATGATGAAGAGGAGGACGAGGACTATGATGGCGATGAGTGATCATGACCTTCACATCAATTTCTCCCTTTTTGGTGTCTTGATGCCAAAGGGGGAGAGAGATCTCCGGGGATTTGCATTGCATTGCATCCATTTGCGCTTTCATATTTCCCGTTTTCCATTTGCATCGAACTTGTTTAAGTTTTTAAGTGAACTCTATTTGTGGTGTACTATGGAACTTATGTCATGGTTATTGTAAGGATATTATGGACCTCCGTTATGTTATTGTAAGGACTTCCCCGGTTTATCTTCTATTATTTTGGAGTCCGTTACAAGGTGATTGTATTCCAAGACTATATCTATTTGAAGCCTATGGTGAGAAATTTGCTCTACTATATGATGTCTATGGTGAGAATTATCGCATATCCCTTGCTCACATAGTCTATATTTTGTGCTTGCTTCATGTTTCTCGTTTGAGCATATATTCTTGTATACCTTGTTAGCTTATAAGTTTAAGGGGGAGCTTCTCTCAAAAACTTTGCCATGCTTAAATGAGATACCTTTTTCCAAATTCCTTGTGTTGTCATCAAACATCAAAAAGGGGGAGATTGAAAGGACAAAATCCGTTAATCTTGTTTTGATGTTTGATCACAACACTTGGAAGGATTTAACACACCGCTAAGTGTCTACAGGAAATATGACCTTATATATCAAAAGACATTAGTGGATCTCTCTCTATGCAAAAAGGAAAGAAAGATGGTGTGTCAAAGTGTTGAGGTGAAGGGAGAAGATCTCAGCAAGCAGGCCGGCTTTCCAGCCGGTCAAGACCGGGCCAGAGGCCGGCCGTCTCGGCCACCTGCCCGGACCCCAGGCCGGTCTTGGCCGGGCCAGTGGCCGGTTGCGTCGGGTAGGGATCCGGTCCCCAGGCCGGTCTTGACCGGCCCAGAGGCCGGTTGCCTCGGGTGAGGGTCCGGTTCCCCGGCCGGTTCTGGCCGGCCTAGAGGCCGGTTGTCTCGGGTATGGGTCCGGCCCTCAGGCCGGTCTTGGCCGGCCTCACGACCGGATCTTCACCTGCGCAGCTTCGACTTACCTCTTCAACGGCCATTTTTCTAAGAGGAGTATAAATACCCCTTCACCTACCTTGGGACAACTAGCTTGACCACATTGAAGAACACCATTGATTGCAAGCTCAAGATTTGATAGATCTCCCAATCCCTCCACCCAAACTCGTTGATACTTGGAGGATTGAAGGAGAAGACCCGGATCTACATCTTCACCAAGCCGTTCTTCATTTCCCCTCATTCACTTGAGGGACCCTTTGCTAGGATTTCCATTGGGAAAACCTAGCCTCTTATTGTACTCACTTGTTGTCTTTGTGACAGCTTTGTAGCTGTTCGGGAGCCCCCAATCCTCTTGTGGGTTGTGCCCCGGATCGTTGTTGTAAGGGCTCCGGATTCCGCCTTGAAGGATTCCGATAGTGGAAGGTGAACCAAACCTTTGTGGTGCGGTTCATCGGAGAAGAAGGTGCGTCCGCCTTTGTGGCGGTTGAGTTTTGACCTTTGTGGTAGCTCACACCTCTCCAACGAGACGTACTCCTCTAAAAAGGAGGAATTCGGGATTACATCCGTGTCTCCGCGTGCTTTCACTCCGGTTACTTTTATCCTTGTTTATTGTCCTTACTTCGTGTATCTTGTTTAGTTGCTAGCTTGTCATATAGGTAAATTCACCGTAGTTGCATATCTAGAGAATTTACCTTTTAGTGTCAAGCCTAATTTGAAAAAGTACTAAAATTGAAGTAGCACCTATTCACCCCCCCTCTAGGTGTCATACGATCCTTTCACATACCTCCAACAGTTCGTGGCACTCCACATTGGTGGGGGAACAAGGAGATTATGGTTTGCCATTGACGGCTATTCGGAGATCACTTGTGACTCCCCACCGCTCCAACGGAGACTAGCTTCCATTGTGAAGTGAACTTCGGGATAAATCTTCACATCATTGTGTGGTTATCTCTTAAACTTCCTTTACTTACTTGTGGCTATCTTATCTTGTTTATTATATCTTGCTCATCATATAGATTGTTCACCTAGTTGCATAATCTAGTGAACCTATATTTGAGCAAAACCTAGATTGTTGAAACAAAAAAATTATAGTTTCCTATTCACCCCCCTCTGGACAAACTTCTCGATCCTTTCAGGAAGTCGTATAGTTTTGACCAACATGTGTGTGTTTTGGTCATTATATGTGTATACACATTAATTTGAGCATGTAATTGAGTAAAGTACCAACAACTTTGATTGGAATATGACCAATGTGGCTCATAAGTGCAATATGGAATGGTTTCTCACTTAAAAGTACAATTTCCTTATTGCCCTACCTAGGCTTCCTCTTATGCCCTAGGCAAGGAGTTTATCCACCGCCTAGTGTCTAAGCATGCTAAAGCGCCCCTTTTCCAACACTGAAAACACAACAAGTACAAAACAGTCCCCTAACATATTGAGTCCAAAAAATAGTTAGGGAAACTACAATACATATATAGGACAAACTCCACATAAATATATGCATATGGGAATTCATCGGTGAAGCGCTCATGGCCGCTGGTTATAGAGTAAATGCCCGAATGGCCGCCTCGACTCCTACCACTGCTGCATTGAATCTGACATGGGTGGATTGCCACAACGTGGGCATTCTTCTTACGAGAATTATTGCAGTAGGATAGTGGCTAGGAGGATTTGAAAGGCATTATGGAATTAAGATTTCGCAGGTTTAGCCAAGGCTTAGCTCAGGACCCCACTTTCCTATCTCAAGAGCTAAGGTGAGACAGGAAAACCAATCAGTGGACGGAAGGGAAACGCAGAACAGAAAGCATGTTCAAGCTCATTACAATAAGATCATACCCTCAAATGATTTATCGGCCTTCCTCTGGTTTATATGCTCGCTGACACCGAGAGAGGCGAAGCCCTTTGTGGAGTGGGGTGAGGTGGCACATCGAAGGGCCTTGCCGACGCATCTGTATCAGATGACCTGACTGTAGCGGCAGGTAGAAGAGGCAGTGGCGGTGCACCGACGCATTGAACATGGTTGGTTTCCACGACATGTCACAGCTGTACCAACGAGAATATACTTTATGAGACTTCACAACGCAACTTTTTCTCTCCCATTGCAACACACGGTTATATTTGCTAGTTGAACAAAAGACAAATAGGAGTTTGGATGGGATCCCATATCATCAAAGGGCCGGATATATATTGAAAGGGAAACGTTACAAATAGATACATCTATAGTTTTTTTAAGGACATCTATAGTTAGGAACTAACCAATCTAGAATCTTTCTCCAGGGTCAAAATCTAACATCTTCGATCGGGCGATGAAAAACGCTTGTGCATTGTTTCCTCTTAGAGGCGTTGCTTTTGGAGAACCTCTGTTGTAATCTGGGTGCTGTCTTTGGTCTTTGGTGGTGGTTAGAGTGCTGCTATTGCGAGTGATTGATCACCGTGGCGGTTTTTTTCTTCTTTTTTTTTTCTTTTTTTCTTTTTTGGCTATGTGCATCTTAAATGTCTTCGGGCATCTTGTTGATGTGGAGGCTGGGTGTAATTAGCATCTTCGCAATATTAATATATTCCTATTCTGGAAAAAAACCCGACCTAGAATTAGTACTACTAACAGTTATATCTAACAACTTTTACGTTCTAGTGTGGTAGATAAGGCGTGGCTGTGATTCTCAATGCAGGTTTCTATCTTTTATTCCGCCGTCAACTTCTGAAATTAGAAGTCAAACATGTCAGCCTTGGTATCGATTGCAAATCGATACTCTTAATCTGCTTTCGGCCCTTGGCCAACGACACCATGGAAAGCTTTTTCCAATCGTCATGATCAATTTCGATCTTTCCTCATGTAGAAGATTGAAGGTTCAGAAACTACAGGCACTGTAGTGTGTTTGCGCTGAAAATGAGCCTGATTTGATTCACTTTTTACAATCGACGCTAGCTCTCGATACTCATGTGTGCTAGCAAGATTTAAGTCATTTAACTATACCAAGAAACCTGAATAATAGAAATGATTTAAGTCCTAGAACTTGGTTCAATGCTATTGAACGAGTCGAAGCCAGAGTGCCAGAACAGAACAAGCAAGGCGGGCGGAAACCCTCAGCATCCGCTGAAGCTGGCAGCGCCATGATGGAGAGATTGATCATTGAACCAAAGCTCTAATGCTACTACTACTATTTTAACTCACGGGGACGATCCATGCAATATGCATGGTTACAGTTGATCCCAACAAAATAAATCTTTTGAACGCATGATTTGTCCAATGAACATCGCAAACGATTAACTGCTTAACAAAAGTAATACTTAAACTAATTAAACTAGTAGTTCTCCGATGCTACATTGCTACGATTGAAGCTCACGACTGCGCCGATCCATGGTTGCGGATGATCCAGTACCCTCCTCCCCATATCGCCTGAACCTTGCAGCGTCTTAGCACCTCACTTCCCTCTACCAACTCCGTCTTCTTCAGATCGCGCAACGGAGACACGACGACCACGAGCGCCGCGTCGCCTGGGCGAGACGGCTGGTCTTCCTTCTCCAGCTCGACAATCCTGGCCCTGTACACGCAGTTCCTCATCGCCCCTTCGCTGGCGCGGACGGTGAAGCCAATGCGCGTGGTCTATGAACACAGCGCGATCACCGATATCCTTCACCGGTTTCCACCTGATCGGTCTGTCCGGACACTCCCCCTTGTGTCGCGCGCGGTACGCCTGGAAAAAGGTCCTGTCGGCGTCGCTGTACCTGTTCCTCGAGCCAGTGGCGGAGCCAGGATCTGACCAAGACCCGGGCCAAAATCTTGGCTCAAAAAAACTTACAGAAAAAACACTAGATATGGCATAAAATTTGGCATGATTGCATATACGAACTCATGTTTTCAACTACGATTCTTAATGGTCCACCGAAAGTACATACAAGATGACAAAAAGGTTCACCGAAAGGTATGAAGCACTGATACGGCGATACGGCGAGTATATAAATAAAAATAATAAAATGCCATGTAATAAAGACAGAATAGTTGAATGTATGAGATGAGATCCAAATACCGCCCCATCTGTTTCCTTTTTAGGTCCACAATGACTGAATGATCATTAATTTCCATGATCCTCGTGTTACTTGCAAAATAGATCATATGTTGGCATTAGAATTTGAGATAGACGTAACACATAAGCATGATAAATTGAGAAACGCTGAAGAAATTGGCTTGTAGCTTGCTTACCTAACGATATTTTGCATTGACAATACGAGTCTCAGCCTCAGCATCATCAAGACTAATGTCTGCAGACGCCATGCGGGAATGTCACTCCCTAGCTAGCCCCAGCAATCAAGGCATCAACACGCATAGCAGTTCAGAACAGTAGCACAGACGCCCAACAGATCAGCAAGCAAGCACCAAGCAGCCAAGCACGGAGCAGCAGCGCCGTGAGGAAGATGGGAGCAAGCAGGGTGGAAGCAGTTACCTTGCTGCTGGCGACGGACGGCGGCGGAGGCGAGTCCAGGCGGAGGAGAGGGGCGAATCTAGGCGGAGGTGATGTGAATCCGGGCGGCGGCGGCACGATTCCGGGCGCCGGCGGCGAGATTCCGGCCGGCGGCGCGTGCGACTCCAGGCGGCGGCGGACGGGCGCTCGAATGCTCGATCCACTTTCCTGCCAACAGAGAGACTAGAGAGAGAACGAGAAGATGTAGAGAAATTAGCTAGAAGCACCGAGCTGAGGAGAAATTAAATGAGGGGAGCACGAACCCTAGAACTCAGTGGAGATTGGAGAAGGTCGACGCCTCGACGGGGAGATGCGGGGCACGGGCGTGGCAAGCCGGCCTTCCGGCGTCGGCGGCAGCCATCAGGGGGCGCCGGGGCGGAGCTGAGCGTGGCGGCGCGCTTCTGGAGCCAGGGGAGAGGAACGAGTCAACGAGCGAGAGACAGAGACTAGAGAGGAACGAGCGAGCGGGACTGCGGGAGACCAGGGCCAGGCCTGGGCTGCGCCCCGGGCCAGTTTTTTTTTTTCCGTAGATGGTAAGAAGGATTTTTCGCTGCGACCCGGGCCACGGCCCAAGTTGCCCGGGGCCCAGCTCCGCCTCTGCCTCGAGCCGTGCCACACTAGCAGGAGCACGTCGTCGGCGGAGGCCACAATAAACGCCCACGTGATGTCTTCGAGTTTGGGCGGCGGGTCGATCTCCGTGGAAGAGTCCAAGGTCTCGGCGTCGATGACCGTGGTGCACAGCGAGCCCAACTCGAACACGAAGAAGAAGCCGGCGCGGTAGTTGATGGTCATGGGCGAGCCTTGCCTCGACCTGTGCACCGGCGTCCACTCACTGCCACCTGTCTCGCAGAAGAACGCAGTGTCGCCGCGCGCCACCATGACGCCGCGCGGGGACCAGTCCCAGGCGAAGCCGTCGTCCGTAGAGAGGCGGAACCGCACAGGCTCGTCGCGCGAGACAAGCATCGGCGTCTCCTCGGAGAACGGGACGGGCAGGTCCGGGAGTGGCGTCACCTCGCCCGTGAACGGGTCGACGAGGTGGCACGGGTACCGGCCGCACATCTCTGTCACGAACACCTTCCCTCCGTATGGGGACGGCAGGTGCCGGCGGCCGCGCGCCAGCCGCATCGCGAGTCGCGACGTCGCCGTGCATGTGGCCCTCGGCCAGGGAGAAGGCCCTGTAGCCGTCCTCCGAGCCAAACGCCAGGCAAGGCAGCACCGCATGCTCCTCTGCGTCGTTATGGACCTCCGGCGAGAACTCGACGGCGGACGGACGCGACATGCATCTGGGTAGGTCGGGCGATCGTGCCGTTGTTCTTGCTGGCGGAAACAGGAGCGGTGCGCTCAGCCGACTCGTCCTTAGCTTGCCGTCGGTCATGTCATCCGTGGTCACTGCCGTCATCGAGGATGTCGAGACGCCGCAGACGATCTTGCAAAGTCTTGAGAACATGTCGGCGGCGGAGGCGTTCAAGCACAAGTCCATCGGTTAAACGTCTGACCTGAAATTCTGGTACACTGATCCTAACCACCTTCCAAGATAGAGGTTGGGTCGGTTTCTTAATATAACTAGATAAAGTAATCTACGTCTAGCCCGAGGCGTTTGCCCTATGGCTTGATCGTGTCAAGCGGGTTCGTGTAGGTACTAGGTTCACTTTTTTTTTGCGAAACACAGTATAACACAAACGCTCACATACACGCGCATCCACTCACTCCTATCAACGCACACACGCACACCCTACCCCTATGAGCATCTTCGAGAGACTGAGCCGGCGGATCAGGTCTTGAGATTGACGAAGTCACCACGAGCGGCTCGCTGTCGACGGAAAAGTCACCTCCCACTGAAGAATATTCCGCCTAAATGAGAAACACCAGCGTCAAATCTGAGATTTGAACTCTGGTGGGCTGGGGGTACAACCACCCTCCAAACCATTCTACCACAGGCACTATACGAAGATGTGCGCGTGCGTACAAAGGCGAAATTAAATTTTGACCCCACCATTATGTATGAAGATTATTCAGAGACGATGTTGGCTCCGTGCTTGCTTCGGCCTTGGGGCACACTACCCAAATGCAGGGGTGGCGGAAGCAGCTGGTGGTCTTCAGACGTTGAAATCCATCGTGAGTGTTCATGCTGGCCGGGTTCAGGTGAAGAACGAAGATTTACCTATTAATATGAAGTTCACTCTTCTGCTGACTTGAGTCCAGAAGGGAAGTGACAGATTTCCAATTCTTCTTTGCTAGCGCTTGACTCCTATGGAATTCCATTAACAAGCTTAAAGGAAAGCCTTTTATTTCGTTTTTGACTAGTTATTTATAGGTTAAGTTCGATATTTCACTCCGTGGGCCGGCTAATTAATGAAAGTAATTCCTGAAGGGGAATCAATCGAAGAGATTGCCTGCCCATAATACAATTCCTTACTCAAAAGGACTAGAGTGCGTTAACATCGCAGTGACCGTAAACACGCCAGAATTGAAAAATAACTGCCGCTTATGGTTTTTGACCCGAAAATAGTGCCTGAACAACAGAAACCGTAAATCACCCCGAACCGGAAAAGTTTTTACAGGCGACCGAGAATTTCCCCCTCAGAACCGAGAATGTCCAGTTTTCGTGGCCAAACCGAGTGCCCTGTATCCCGCGCGAGGCGTTGGCGGGCTGAACATTCAGTACCCGCCCGTGACCTTCCACCGTGGAAGTCGTCGGAATCTTGCTGGAATCGCGTGCAGAAGGACACTGGCAGTAGCTGCGCCGCCGGCCTGCTGGCGGAGGTGGTAGCACGTCGAGGTCGGCCGACGGTGGAGCTTGCAGGGGCACGCGAGGATCGGCGGCGGCAACGCCCGCGAGGACCGCATCAGCGCCAGTGAGGAGCGACGGCGACCGCCGACGGCCTTCTGAGCTTTGTTCCGCGCGCCGCCTGGGGGCTCCCTCGTCCCGCACAGCTAGCTAGCTGAACAATTGCAGAGTGGATCCGCTTCGTCCACGCGGCCGCGTTTCACCGCCCCTGTCGGCGGAGGTGGTAGCACGTCGAGGTCTGCCGGCGGTGGAGCTCGCAGGAGCACGCGAGGACCGGCGGCGGCGATGCCCACAAGGATCGCGTCAGCACCAGCGAGGAGCGGCGGCGACCGCCGGGGGGGGGGGGGGGTCCCTCGTCCCGCGCAGCTAGCTAGTTGAACAATTGCAGAGTGGAGCTGCTTCATCCGCGTCCACGTTTCACGACCCCTGCCGCCGGATCGATTTGGTTCGAGAATATTGGGGGATTTGTGTCCTGCCCGGAGGAAGAAGAAGATGAGACAAAAGAGGGGGAAAAACCCAGTTACGGTTCGCGTTTCTGGTTTCTATTCTGTCCGGGCGGTTTTCAGCCCCAAATACATGTTTTTCGCGAACTGTAAACATGGTTTTTAGTTCGACGATTTATGGTTAGTGCTAGAGATGCTCTATATATAAAGCTTGTGTGCTTCTGGATTCAGTTTTCATGAAGGTTAATCATCCAGGCAACCAAGTGGCATATGAGCTCGCGAGGACTAGGGTTGTGTCGTGTGGGCCGGTGTTGGTTGATTCAGTTCTTCCCTATACATTTTTTTAGGGAAACAGCAGGGACTGTTGCTGGGAGCTTTATTAATTATCAACATAGATTACATCGTTTATAATGCTGTTTAAAACTTGAGGGGTCACGAATTTGTCACGGATGAGCGCATTAGTCACGAACTGAAAAATGCAAACTATTGATCAAATAGTTGCGTGTTAGAGCCACGTTCGTCATTCCGTCACAGTGGACGTTAAGTTGCTGACGTGGTAGTCCGATTTTTTTGCAAAGTGCACCATATATTTTTTCTAATAAAAATTATGAACATACATTTTATCGAACATCTCGTAGTGCACCACGTCGTACTGCTCGTAGAAGCAACTGGCAGCGACCTCTAGTTTGCCACCACGTCGTACTGCTCGTAGTGCACCTCCATCGTGCCGCACGCCATCGCGTAGCACCCGCGCGCGATCGGCGGCACGCCCAGCGGCGCCACCTGGAGGAGCGCGGTCCGGACCGGGCGCGGGAACAGGAGCTTCTTCAGAGCATCTCAACAGCCGCGCTAAACGCAGCGCGCGCTGCAAATAACAACAATATAGCGCGCGCGAGGCGAAATCCGAAGCTCCAGCAACCGCGGTATAACCGCGCGCGGGAAATATGCGCCAGCGCACGGGCCATTGCGGCATCTCACGCAGTTTATTTCGTGCGCCAGCTCGAGCGCGCGGGGCACCGAATTCTTTCGCGCGAACTCCACCAACCGCTCAGCTGAAACCTCCAATCGCGCCGCCCTCGCCCGCTACCTGGCCTCCGCCGGCGAAATCAGCGCCGCCGCCGGCAATGGAAGGCCAGCACGGCTTCACTGAGATCCCCCCAACCCCTCCCTACGCCCGCGACCCCTCTCTGGCCGCCGCCGCCGCAAACCCTAGCGCGGGGCTCAGTACCGGTTCCTCCGGCGCCGCACCAGCTCCAGGCGCCGCTATCGCGCGCGGCCTCTTCGTCGCGCCGCGGACGAACTTGCCGGGCGGCAGCCTCGCGCAGCAGTTTGCGGCGAGGCAGCGGAGCGGCGGGTCGAAGCGGCCGGTGGCGGCGACCGTAGCGCAAAAGAGAGGAGCACCCAAGCGGCGTTTGAAGGCTTCGAACGTGCGTCCGGCAGCGCCGGCGGCTCCTCAGCCGGCTCCTCCGCCGCCGCCTCCTCCTCAAGCGCCTGCGCAATTTGATGCGCCGGCGGACCATGCCAACATGGTGTTTGAGGAAATGCCCACTAGGTATGAAGTTTTCTTTTTTGTTGTTGTTGTTGCTCAATTGAGGTAGATTGATTTAGTTTTGATCCAATATCTTGTAGTATGGCTGATGAAGCATATCGATCAACTATGAATGTTGGCTCCAATAATTCTCATTGGTCCCAAACCAATGAAATGCATTATGAAGATCATTTGGAAACATGGGAGGCATGGGAACCATGGGAACATTTGGGAATATGGGAGGGATGAGTGCACCTCCGCCTTCCGGTGTGCCACCGAATCCTTCGTATGGTGCATTTGGAGATAGTTCGAACACCGTCCCAATTTCGAACGATGGGGAAGAAGGCGATGATGACGAAGAAGAGGAGGAAGAAGAGGAGGAAAAAGAGGAGGCATGATTGTCGTTTGTGTGAAACTTTATTTGTCCCAAAACTTGCTAGTTCTTTGATCATTTTGAACTATGTCGTGAATTTGAAATATGCTATGTTTAGTCGTTTTATATTTGAGATCATTTCCCTTCTCCAAATGTGTTGTTCCTCGCCGGCAGGGCGCGCGCGCTGCATTCTCCCGCACCTGCCGGAGCGCCACATCCGCGCGCTAAATTTTCCCGCACCTGCTGGAGCACCAACCCTCTGCCGCGCGCGGAAACGCTAATTCGGCGCTGGAAAACTATTTTAGCGCGCGGCTCGGTTGCGCGCATGTTGGAGATGCTCTGAGGTCTGCGCCGTGCACGCCCGCCAGCACGTCGCACTCGCTCACCGCCGCGTACTCCGATAACAGTGGCGCGCCATTCGCCCACGGCGTCGGTCGCGGCTCCCCTGCTCCACCCCTCCACAGTCACCGGTGCGCCGGTCGCGGCGTCGCCCAGCGGCGAGGCGCGGCGGTGCGCGCGAGGGTGTGGCCGAGGCGGCCGCCGTGGCGTCGGTCGCGGCCGAGGGCGGCGACAGGCAGGAGGCGCCCACGCCAGGGCCAGCAGCAGCGCGGCGCCGCCACGCGCCCTCGCCGGCGTCTGGCTCTGCCCCCGCGACCAGACCCAGATGGGGCGGAGGACGCCGCCGGAGCAGGCCGTCAGAGCAGCGGAGGATGCCGCGTGGGAGAGGGAGCCGGTCCAGGAGGGAGGCAGTGGGGAGCAGACCCCGCGGGGCTCCGTGGCGCCATCCTTCCCGCCGGTGCCGGACCTCTGCCATGCGCCCATGCCGGCGTCTGGCTCTGACCCCGCGACCAGGCCTAGATGGGGCGGAGGGGAGGAATTCCGGCAACGGAGGGACTGGGGTGAGCTGGAAGTCGACGTCGTCGCGCGCGGCGGCGCCGCACAACACGCCGGCAAGGCCCACGGCGGCAGATTCGAGGAGCGGCGAGCTAGCTGCTCTTCGGGAAGTGTGGAGGATGCGGTGGGCGGGGAGCGGCCAGCGGCCGGACCAGCAGTGGCCGGAGCTGAGCGAATCTACTCAGCTACGACATGGGAGATGGGATTTCTTGGCGCGCGTCAGGTATTTGATAAAATGTCTGTTCATGCGACTTAACGCCCGCTGTGACGGAGTGACGAACATGGCTCTAACATGCAACTATGTGACCAATAGTTTGCACTTTTTCAGTTTGTGACTAATGCGCTCATCTGTGTCAACTTCGTGACCCCTGAAGCGTTTAACTCTTTAAAATAAAATCAGAGGGGCTCATCGATTCAGAAAACTAACTCTAGCTAGCTCATGTACAGTTTTATTAGCTTCTCTCGGGCAGTATTGAAATAATACGTTCCCAATCAAGGCGACCAGATCCACACAATCTGCATATGTAGCCATGGCCGTGCGGGCGGCGTGGTGGTTAGAGTTCGGCGTATGGTGGGGGTGGTACGGCTGTGGCTACCCATCCTTCGGAGGTGGAGAGTATATGTCGGGGTGAAAACTTTGCCTAACTCTGGTCAGACCGATGGCGTCCGTGGATGTCGTCTCATTCATGAAGGCGTCGTCGTGGTTACCCTCCGTCTTTCGAGCTGTTCCAGGTGAAAACCCTGATCCTTTGATCCGGCGGGGGAAACATTCTGGTGTTGTGTCCTTCCTGAAGGCGCCGTCTTGGAGTGCATCATTCGTCTGACGCAGTTTCGTCTCCTCGCGTGTTGGGTTGCGTGGCTGTTCACTAGCACTTGTGTTCTTACCTTGGGTGCGTGTGTTGTGGTGTCGAGTTGTATGTTGTGTTTGTATGGTCGTCGTTTTATTTATAAAATGAGGTGAAAGCCTATTTGCCAGTGATGTATTGACGTGTTGATGCTTCTGCTTTGGACCCTCAGTTATGTAGTATTGATTTCACCCGCATCTCGTCTCAAATGAGATAGTAAAGCTTAAAAAACAAACGTCAAAAATAGTTCGTACATGTAAGTAATTTTATTTGACAAGAGAGCTTACAAATTTCCGTCGATAAGTATGACCACTTGTGCCTTGTCTTTTTACTGTGTAGCACGATGGTCATGCTTTTTGCTAAATTGTATAGCATGTCCGATACCCATCATTTGTTCATATTTTTGAAACTTGAGTGCAAAAAATAAAACAGGAAAAGGTAGCTCCTGCCATGAGAATGTAGTCGCGTACAACTAGGAGAGGAGTGTGCAAAGTAGCCCCTGCTGGCATGCCCACCACAATTGGTAGATGTAAGCAACTAAGCATAGACACGTGCAGGCAGAAATCCATTCAACTACTACACACTACACAGTAAATTAGTACAAAACACACTACTGGGGGAAAGTTCAAGCTACACTGGCTTGTTTGTACATCAGAAAAAGGCCTTCTGCAGGATACATACAAAATATCAAGATCCAAAACACTAGGACCTGCACTACGGAACATGGCACAGCTGCATCGGTCTAACTCGAAAACAGGGCGAAGATTGCACAGAGTGGTATTCAAGGATGTAAGTGTAGTATCTCGTAGCATCGCAGGGCACGTTACGCAAGTCTGGGGCGTCAGCGAACAAGGGAGCTAATAGTCTTCCCAGTAGTTGTCGTCATAGCTATCATCCTGCATTGCTGCCTCGTCACGCAGTGAACGGGCCTCCATTTCCCAGAGATCAGAGAGATCAGAAGGCTCGATCACTTCACCTTCCTTCTCCCCAATAGTACGGAGATCTGGGCAGTGAACATGATGCCAGGATCCCGGCAGCCAGACATGCTTGATCTTGGTGCATCGAGCTCGGAGCTCATCATCAACTTTGAGGTGGTAGCAATCACTAAGATCGAGGCACTCGAGGTGGGGGCAGCCTTCAAGAATGGCGTAGACCCCTTTTTCGGTCAGGCTGTTGCCAGCCATCTGAAGGAGTCGCAGCTCGTGCAAGCTTTCTGCTATGGCGAAGGCATCCTGATTGTGTCTCGTCTCCCAAGCCTCGTACGGCTCCTCCTCTTCCTCGTCTTCATCACGGTGCTGTCCCATCCTCATCTCACGCATCAGAGTCGAACCAAGGCATAACGATCCTTAGACGTTTCAGTTCTGGGTGCACTGTACCAATCTGCTTGAAAATATACCATGGCTGCTTCTAGCATTGGGCATTTGGCTGCAAGCCTAGCCATTATATCCTCGTCACCCCAAAAGTATCCAGGGGCGATGAGCCGAATGCTCTTCAATGAGTTTCCTCTGCACAAACAAATATCAAAATAGAACTATATCACATGTCAAAATCGACAGAATATCACAAGAACCGATCAAGCAAGATAAGACAAGAAGTACGCAAGACTCACAACACGTTTAAGCTGTAAATATATTTTCTCCTTAAAGCTTAGTTGAAGAGATCTAACATAAATATCGAAAGAGAGTCCCAGTACCATAAGTTCTCTTAGGTGACCCCAAGTTATTTTAGTATTAGCGACCTGTCCTAATTAGAAGGTGACGCACATAAATGCCAAATAAGACTCTCACTATCTCAAGCCAACTTATTTGGCTATAAACGACCTGCCCTAAATATGCTACCCCGACTGTAGAGACAAGTAGATAGTAGGTACATCTGTACAGATGTGCACATTTTGTTTTAGTTTGCGAACTACTCCGCTCATGCATTTGGAGTTTTCTTTGTACATCTTGAAGGTAAAAATATTAGACATATGCCACAATGATATATCATAAAAACTGATGGTATGTTTGGTGAAAATGCATTGACCCAATTTGATACATCATAAAAGATATGACAGCATGTTTGGCGAAAATGCATTGAACAAATTTGATATCACTTTACCTCTGAATGTTAAATTCATCTTTGCAGGCAACTTGCTAAACTAGTAGGTGGAGGTAAAGACTGATAATTCAGAGTAAAGACGCAGCGCCAAAATTCGAGAACAGGACAAAAGAACAATACCTGCTTGCAATGTAATCGAGGAGTTCGCTACTGACAAACTTCTGAGCCCAGAATGACTCCATCCGTCCATCAGAGCGATCTATAGCCACCTTTGCCATCTTGCACATGACGTTTTCCGCCTTCGAAAAAACCACCTTGTGGCGTGTCATGTCCACGAAACGCCACAACTCAGGGGACTTGGCCGTCAGCAGCCATGAGCGGCACACAAGTCCCGCACCCATCAGGATCTCAATTGTCCCAAGCTTCATAAAGATTGCAGAAAGCGCATCGAGTGGGAGCTCAGACCAATCCCTAACATTAGACATGGGCAAGGTGCTTGACTCTACCTCCATTGTGCAAGGTAACACCTAAAAACAACAGTATCGTCACATAGAGAACAAGACTGTTAAACTTTAGAAAGGACTTGAAAATTTGCACGATGCCACAGCTTGAACACAAGACAGAAGAAGGTTATGCAAGGCAGCAAAGCAGCTTGTCCACTGCACACTATCAGGTAACTTGTACAAGAAAACCTATGGAGGATCAAATGATTTAGAGTAAATCAAAATTGACAGGTATATAAGAAACCTCTTATACTATTACATTTACTGCAACCAATACTCCAACTACTGCTTAGGAAGACAAGGGCCAAAGATTTCTACATGCTAAGAGATGCACACAATAAAAAGCAACCATGAGGGGAAAATACTGAAAGTAACAGTAACAAAAATTACTACCTCTGTTGCATAATTGGAACAGAAGTAGTAGTTAAATGGTATCTAGCAACACTGAAAAAGAATTTACTTCGCTGCAAGAAACTTCTTGGCAAGTAATCTATAGTTTGATGATAGCTCCACACCTCAGATACTTACCAGTTCATCACTTCTTTTTACTTTCCTGCCTGCCATAGCCTTATAGATACTTCTAAATCAAATTAATGCTGAGCTGCTGCTAATCTTGAATTAGTAAAAATAAATAGAAAGTTGTGGCCTCATCGGTATTTCGTGCACTTCTTTAAACTACATGGCAGCCGTTGAAGCGACGCTAGTCAATTTTAGTAGCTTTTACAAGTAACAACTTTTCATGGTCGTGGTATGTTTTCAGTAACGGTATCACCATTTATTGTGAACCATTCATTATGTTGAATAGATCTGCGTGCTTGTCTTTAAATTTTTACGTCAAAAGTTTGCCAGGGCAAACTTAAAATCCTGGATCTGCCAGGCTTTAGGCAGGGTTTTTTAGTATTTTCTAATGCAAGTTGCTCTTTCTACGAGAGATCCGGTTGCTTTGATGCATTTCATTATTTCTCGTTTTGAATTTCACTTATAAAATACAGGATTCTAGGTAAAAACAACTGCTATCTTCGTAGATCCAACAATTGTGTGGGGGCGTATACAAGGGATGTAGTATGTGCTTCTTCGGTCCAAGAAAATAATTCAAAATAGTTAATTGCCCAAAACGATTCTGATGCTTAAACGCTAATGCGACACAACTGAATTCTCACGCATGAAACAACCTCAAGTTGATTGGTGCCAAAAGCAGTGCGAATCACCTCAGTCCCCAAGCTGAACAAAGCCAATTAAGGCTTACCTAAACAAAAGGTAATAGAGGCTAGATCTAGATTGCTAGAAATCCATGAACCACCATCAAGCTACTTATTCTTGCAATCTTGCCCTTTCTGATTTGGGGGTCATTACGTACCGCTAGTTTGGGGTCACATCCCACGAGCTGACCCAGCTCAACACCTGCTTGATCCCAAACCCTGGATTGGGGTCGACCATGTCATGTGACGTGGCAATGACCCACGTTTCACGCAACTACGGCTAGAACAAATTGTACTCCCAAATCACAAATCCACATTAGGACTTGACTCTCAGATAACCAATCCACGTTAGGACTTGTCTAGATACACGATAATCAATCTCGACCACTTAGAACTGATGAGAAAGTAAAAAATAAAATTCCATACAGTCAGAAGCGGCCGGGTCGCATTGGAGTGCACCCAAATGCACATGGCAGCGCGCACGCAACCAATTTGGATGGTATACCCAAACATCCACATGAGTAAGCACGCACCTCTCTGTACTTCTGCAGGTAGAGCTTGAGGGGTTCAATGTAGTTCTCAAACCCCAATGTTGCCATCGCCCACAGCAGGTCGTCACCGGTCATGGGCTCCTGCTTCTCCCTTTTGCATCTGTCGTTCGCCCTGCCAAAAATTGACGAACTCAACACAAAACTGACTAATAAAGCAGAAATTCGCTTTGGAGCTCGGGCTCATATGCTCCCGTTATTTTTGACAAAATTTAGAAAATTGAAAACTCATCAAAAAATTCCGAAAAAAATCATGCATGTACCTGACCATGTTGCGCACCACCATGATTTTTTTCGCGCCGAAATGACATCGTATGCGCCCTGTACAAAAATGACAAATTTCCTGTCAGATTTGAGATTCAAAATTTGAATTTTCTGACACGAAATTTGTCATTTTTGTACAGGGCGCGTACGATGTCATTTCCGCGCGAAAAAAATCATGGTGGTGCGCAACATGGTCAGGTACATGCATGATTTTTTTCGGAATTTTTTGATGAGTTTTCAATTTGCTAAATTTTGTCGAAAATACCGGGAGCATATGCTCCCGGGAGCCAAAACGCTGCTCTCCTAATAAAGGGGCTAAAATGAAAGCAAACAGCGGGAGGCTCATTTACTCTTTAGTGAGGAAGGCGATGAACTCGGAGACGAGCTCCTGCACGGCCTCCTTGGCATCCTTGTCGATCTTCCCGTTGGGAGGGATGGCCTTCCTCATGATGCGGCTGATGTCAGAGACGGGCAGAAACCCGTCCCGCTCCCTGACGCCACCAGCCATGGGGCTCCCCCTGGCGGCCACGGGACTCGCCGGCGCGTCGGTGACATGCTCCTAACTAGCAGGACAATTAATTGAAGAAAAGATTCAGAGAACTGGACGCGCAACACTGAATTAGCTAAGTTCAGAGACTTAATTTAGGGCAGATACCCCGAATTACAGAGGGAAGTTTGAGTCAACCTCAACAGAGGAGACTAGGGTTTAACCCAGATAATACATTCCTGCCCAATCCTACACTGGATGTGGGGATTTAAAGAGGAGAAAGGCGAGCCACCGCACGAACAGGACTGGAAAAAGGCAACTGATGCAAAGCAGGATTCAACAGCGACGTCCCAGCTGTCATCAGCCGTTGATCTAGCATCAGACGGTCCGCAAGCACAGCTTGACACGAAGCGGTAAGTGGTGCTGTGAACCGTAAGTTACCAGATCAAGGGCTGTGATCAGCTGGAGCATCTCTGAAGATTCATTGCAGTGAAACTGTTGCTACTCTGTATCTTCGTCGGTAAAACTGTGGTGCATGACAACTCCCCCCGAACGACAGCAGACTTGTCCTCAAGACTGAAATGCAGGAAATATCTTCTGAATGAATGCAGCGCCTTCCCAGGTAGCTTGATCTTCAGGTAAATTTTCCCATTTGACAAGCCACTGAACCACAGGAACTGAGATTGCACCTTGAACTCGTGGAATCAGCTTCCTTTCCAATACAGCTTCAGGAGCCACTAGTATTGTCCCGTCTGGATTCAGTAGTGGGAGATGTGGACTAGGAACTGCCTTCGGTCCTAGATGCTTCTTCAATTGGCTCACATGAAAAGTGTGATGTAGCTGACAACCCTCAGGTAGTAGCAGCTTGTACGAGGTGTTGCCAATCTTTTGTAACACGCGAAATGGCCCATAGTACTTGGAGTGTAACTTCAGACATCGATGTATGCTTAAGGATGTATGTCTGTAAGGCTGGAGTTTCAGATATACCATATCACCAACTTCCAAGATGCGTTCTTGCCTGTTGCTATCTGCTTGCTTTTTCATTCTATCTTGAGCCTTCTGGAGGTTAGTTTTAATTTGCTGAGCAATGTCTTCAGCTGATGTGCTTGCCGTCAGACTCGAACTTGAGTCATCTGCTGGAAGGATTACTTCTGCTAACAGTGGAGGTTTTCGAGCATACAAAGCTTCAAAGGGTGTCATTTTCAGAGAGGTGTGAAAAGAAGTATTATACCACCACTCTGCCAAAGCCAGCCATTGATGCCATTTCTTAGGTTGTAAGAATGCCATGTTCCTTAAGTAATTTTCCAGGCATTGATTGACCCTCTCGGTCTGTCCATCCGTTTGCGGATGATATGCTGTGCTGAAGTGTAATTTAACTCCCAAGGACTTGAACAAATCTTGCCACAGAGTGCTAGTGAAGATTCTGTCTCGATCTGTCACAATTACTGATGGTAAACCATGCAATTTGAATATATTTTCTCGGAAAGCTCTTGCTACCGACTGAACATTTATAGGGTGTTTCATGGAAATGAAATGACCATACTTGGTGAACCTATCGACCACCACCAATATCAAGTCCTTGTTTTCAGATATAGGCAAACCTTCCACGAAGTCCATGCTAATGTGTGTCCAGGCAAACTCCGGAACAGGTAAGGGTTGCAGAAGCCCTGGGTATTTGGTATGCTCAGCCTTGTTTATCTGACAGGTAGGACATTGTTTGACGAACTCCACTACTTGCTGTTTCATACCAGGCCAATGAAATATCATTTTAATGCGCTGGTAAGTTGCTTGTTCGCCTGAGTGACCACCCAGTTCAGAATTGTGTAAGGCATCAATAAGTTTTGCTCTCAATTCAGTAGTACTGCCCACCAACAACCTATTTTTATATCTGAGCAGTCCCTTGGAAAAGGTGTAATTAAGGACAGAAGTTGGAGTAATTGTGAGTTGCTGGATAAGTTCCAAACATTTCGGATCTTTCTCATAAGATTTAACCACCTCAGTAACCCAAACTGGTACTGCTGCACTAGTGAACAGAGATAACAACTTGTGCTTGACCCTGGATAAAGCATCAGCAACTCTGTTTTCTGAACCTTTCTTGTATTCCACCGTGTAATTATACCCCAGCAATTTGATCAGAAGCTTATGTTGAATTCCTTCGGTGAGTTTCTGTTCTTGGATGTATTTCAAACTTTGTTGATCTGTCTTGATCACCAGTGAAGAAGCTGAGAAATAATGTTTTCATTTCTTCAATGCCTCGAGAATTGCCATAGCCTCTTTGTCATATGATGATAGTGCAGCTGACTTCGGACCAATTGCCTTACTGAGAAAAGCAAGAGGTCTTCCCTGTTGCATTAGCACATCGCCAATACCATAATCGCAAGCATCTGCCTCAAGCGTGAATGGTAGGGAAAATTTTGGTAAAGCTAGCACAGGAGGATTAGTCATGGCCTTCTTGAGCATTTGAAAAGCCGTTTCCTGTTTCTCTGTCCACTGGAAATTATCCTTCTTTAATGCTTCAAATAGAGGCTGACAGATGAGTCCATATTTTTGTATGAACCGTCGATAATAGTTTGTCATCCCCAAGATTGATCTCAATTGCGTAGCATTTTCAGGCTGTGGCCAATTGATGATTACTTCAATTTTCTTGGGATCAGTAGCAACTCCTTTTTCATTTATTATGTGACCTAAGTATTCCACTTGGTCTGTTGCAAATATACATTTCGACAGTTTTGCAAACAGACTGTTCTTTTTCAGTATATCGAATACCTGTCGGAGATGATTAATGTGCTCTGCCATAGAGTTGCTGTATATCAGAATGTCATCAAAGAATACAAGGGTGAATTTCCTCAAGAATGGTGCCAGCACAGTGTTCATTAACTGTTGGAAAGTGGCAGGTGCATTTGTTAAACCAAACGGCATGACCACATACTCATAATGCCCTTGGTGTGTGGTAAATGATGTTTTACTTATGTCTTCTTCCTTCATTCTGATTTGGTGATAACCACTTCGCAGATCTATCTTGGAAAACACCTTGGCGCCATGTAATTCATCCAACAGATCTTCAATAATAGGTATTGGGTATTTATTCTTGATAGTTTGGAAGTTTATCTTTCTGAAATCAGTGCACTTCCTCCAGGTATGATCCTTCTTCTTCACTAAAACCACTGGCGAAGAGTATGGGCTAGTACTGTTTCGGATCATGCCCTTGTCAAGCAAGTCTTTCACTATACCTTCCAAAGCATCTTTCTGATGATGAGGCAATCTGTATGGCCTCTGATTCACCACTTTTGCATCAGGAACTAGTGGTATGGAGTGATCACAGTCCCTTTTTGGTGGTAACTCTTTGGGTTCAGCAAAGACTGTGTCGAATTCATCAAGAAGTTGCTGTATTTCTTTTGGATAAACGTGTTGTTCAACCTGGTCAAAAGTGACAGGTCTGACAAACATTAAGGCACCCGATGTGGTTTGAGACAGTAACTGCTCCATGTTGTTTACATCCAAAATGTTTGCTGTAGCAGGTAAGCTTTCATCCACAAAAGTAACTGTCTGACCAGTCTGCTGAGTAATCTGCAGTGTCATTCTCTTGTAATCTAATGTCACCGGACTGTAAGTGTAAATCCAGTCTGCTCCCAATATTATATCATATCCCTGCAGCTGTAAGATCCGGAAATCTGAGACAAATGATGTTCCTTGGATGGTGTAGTCACAATTATATGCAGTGAATTCAGTCCACAGTTCTTCTCCATTTGCAACTGTCACCTTCATACGTTTAGCAGTTGATAAGATGCAGTTAGCTTGTTTTGCACATGCAGGACTCATGAATGTTGTGGTGCTGCCTGTGTCTACTAAAGCCAGAGCTGGTGTATTCCCAATCATAATGTTCAAGGTAAAAGTATGTTTGGATTTACTTTTACCATGTAACGCATGTATAGAAATGAGCAAATTGGGTGGTTTCTTTGCTGGTTCAGCATCTTCTTCTTCACTGTCAGACTCCTCAATCACATAAATTATGTCTGCAGCTTTAGGTTTTTCAGCTTGGAGCGCTTGAACCTGATTTTTGTGCACCATTTTACACACCTTCTTATGCCCGGGAAACCAAGGTTCGCGACACTTAAAACAGCGCTTTTCCTCAATTGCTTCCTGTATCACACTCGCAGGAGTTGCATTAGCTGGTTTTGCTTCAAAATTAACTTGCCTTCTGACAGGTGTGTAAGGTTGAGAATATGTTTTGTGAGGAGGATGAGCAGACTCCATCCTTCTTGCTAGCCACATTGCTTTCTGCATATTTGTAGGATCATGACATTGAATATGTGCTTGTATGTACTCATTCAATCCTGAGATATAACTGTGCACATAATAGTCATCCGGAACTGCTGGGTTATCTCTTCGCATGAAATTCATGGCAGTCTCGAATCGCTGAGTATACTCTGCAACTGTTGATGTTTGTTTGATGGCATGAAAATTTCTCACATTATCACAGATGGATGCCTCCGAAAAACGATCACCCAGATGCCTGCAGAAACGATGCCATGGTAAAGTTGAAGAATTATAACCAGTTCCTCTCCACCACTGTATTGCATCTCCTTTTAAATATGTCACAGCCACTTCTGTTCTGCTTTCCAGGGGAGTCCTCGCAGATTCAAAATACAACTCAATGGTTTGTATCCAAGAATCAACATCACGGCCATCACATTCCGGGATGCTCAACTTCGCAGGCTTCACTGCTGGCACACCTCTGCGGGTGTCTCCATCAGGTACCCTTCTCTGTTTCTGTTGCCCAAAGGTGCTTCCTCCATACGGTGAGTGTTTTGTTCCCTTCTAAGCTCCCAATGTGGTGCACCTTCTCTGTTTTTGTTAACTGGCGGTGTGTCTTCTACTCTCTGAGCATGGTGTTGTGTAGATGCCTTCTCACGACAGTGTTGCTCATGCACAATGGCTGTCACCTGACCATAATTAGGATGCCTGTAAGCTGTTTTCACCGTACCATCCAAATTCAATTCCCTGCCTGTAACATCGTGCAGTGTTTGTTTGCCAGCTGCCGGCTCAGTTTGACCATTGTTCTTCACTGATGCTGCGGAATTGTTTGCATTAGGAGGTGTATCCGGAACTGTGCTAGAGTGTTGCACAGTAGCAAACTCCAAATTTTCAGCCTATGCTGCAAAGAGCTTCTCAAAATTGGTTTGGATACTGGTAAAGTTTTTCTGGATGGTAGCAAAATTCTTGTTGACGTTGGTACTGAACTCTGTGAACTCCTTCTTATCCTCCTCTCTATATTGCTGGAGCGTTTGCACATCGAGTTGCAGTGACTCCAATATCAGCATACCCGTATCAGTGGTGTTTGCTCCACTCATGATGACAGTGAGGGATTTTACAAGCTTCGCAATATGCAAGAAAACCTCGCTGTCGACTGATCAACAAGAAAAGAGAGGGTTTTATGCAAGCAAAGCGTGCTACCTGACTCGATTCTGTTGACCCAGCCGCCGCCGTTGTCGTCGTCGCCGTCACCACGCCGCCACGCCGCCTATGTCGCACGGATCAGGGTGGGATTTTACCGCTGACGAAGGATTCGCCCGCAACCACGTCCGTAACCCCAGATCTGCAACCTAGCTGTGCCGCCGCTGCCGAGCCGCCACCAACAAGCCGCACACCGTCGCCGGGAAAGAGAGCAAAGGGGAGGGATTTCACGGGAGACCCCAACCTCACCGAGCTCTAGATCCAATCGCCGCCAAGGGTCGACTGCGCTCTGATACCATTGACATGCTCCTAACTAGCAGGACAATTAACTGAAGAAAAGATTCATAGAACTGGACGCGCAACACTGAATTAGCTAAGTTCAGAGACTTAATTTAGGGCAGATACCCCGAATTACAGAGGGAAGTTTGAGTCAACCTCAACAGAGGAGACTAGGGTTTAACCCAGATAATACATTCCTGCCCAATCCTACACTGGATGTGGGGATTTAAAGAGGAGAAAGGCGAGCCACCGCACGAACAGGACTGGAAAAAGGCAACTGATGCAAAGCAGGATTCAACAGCGACGTCCCAGCTGCCATCAGCCGTTGATCTAGCATCAGACGGTCCGCAAGCACAGCTTGACGCGAAGCGGTTTGTGGTGCTGTGAACCGTAAGTTACCAGATCAAGGGCTGGGATCAGCTGGAGCATCTCTGAAGATTCATTGCAGTGAAACTATTGCTACTCTGTATCTTCGTCAGCAAAACTGTGGTGCATGACAGTCGGCCATGCGCTCCCGCTCCCGCCTGCACCACCGGCCCCAACGGAAGCACTAGATTTATCAGATCGAGCAACTCGCCGTCTCACAACACCGAAGACCAAACCCTAACCCCTAGAAGCTGGAAGGTCCAAGAAGAGCGCGGAGGTCCGCGAAGAGAAGAGCCACAGAGCAGTTTGGAACGAGGAGGAGGCGTTGTCACCTTATATACGGAGGCGCTCCCGAGGGCTGAGGTGGTGAGTGCTCCATGGGGCCAGAGAGCGGAGGAGGCGAGACGGCGGGGAGGGCCTTTTACCGGAGGGAGAAGTGAAAACGCGACACATTTTGACATTAATCTGGTACTAGTAAAATGCCCGTGCGTTGCTACGGGACATACATCAGTGTAGAAGACAATAATCTTATTGAAAAAATACACCATAAGAAGACATTTGCCGATGTATGGTGGAGCATGTCTCATATATATGGGATACATGATTTATATGCGAAAATACAACTAAACAAATAAAAGGATTGCTAAACAACAAACTTCACACTGTCCACATAACATTGTTTCAACGGAGTAGTGTAGTGGAACGACAGTATCAGAAATAAGAAGTGAAGGAAAATCGAGTTACCGGGCTGTCTCATGGGACCTTTTAAATGTTAAAATCCTCATTAATCACACTCATGTGGAACCCATACTCGTAATCACACATCTGACGGAAGGCCAAATAATAATATTAATATATTAATCTTAGACAATTTTACACTTTAACATAGCCTCCAATCGACTTAGCGAGGGAGACTATGAAGAAAAGATCAGTCGTCGTGCGGAAACTACAAATGACTACCGAGCTACGTGGAGCTCTTTTTAAAATTTTTTTGTCACTTTTGAGTTACCAAAAATCATAAAAAATTTCCCAGATGAAGATAATGTCGAGATCTACAAACGTGCAAAATTTCAATTAAAAATTCGTTATATTTTAGGCTGCACAAAAAGGACATATTGGGAACAATTTCAAGTTTTTGAAACTTTGTACTATTCACCACCCATTTGTTATTTTTGCCTAGCTCACAATACAACGTATTTCGATTTTTTTTAAACATGCTCCATATAGCTCGGGAGCCGTTAGTCCACTCTCAGTCATCGTGTGGCTTAGTACTACATTGCAACGACACAAATAATCACAACCAATTTTGTAGCCACATAGAATTGCTGCTAATCATGATCCATTTCTCCTTCGAACGGCAATAAAAATTTAATATTTTCTCAATTACAGCAGAATGAGCAGGTAGAACAACATAAAAATTCAATATTTTTTCTCAAACACATCGATTTCGCACTGGAATTTGATTAGGCTCAAGAAAAATAGGAGGAAGTAAATGAAAACTGAAATAGCATCAATAATATCACCTCTCTCAATTCCATCGACCCCCTCTCTTTGAGCTCCCTCTCACTCATCTCACTCTTCTCCCGATCCTTCTCACTCTGTCACCAGCAGCACCTCCAGTCCTCCACCAAACCCAAGCTCCCAGCTCGCCTCTCTCAATCTGCTCGAGCCGGCGGTGCTCTCTCTGCTCAGGCGACGACCACGCTCCCACCCCAACACCCCCTCTCACGAGCTCCTTCCTTGCCGATCCTCCGTGGGAGTTGGTCCCGCCTCCGCCTGGGTCACCGCGGCCGCCGCCGCTGCGATCTCCAAGCCCACAGCCGCCGTTGCGGAGACCGGCTCGTTCCTGTCCACACCCGCGCCTCATCCTCCTGTACCCGCCCAACAGAGCACACTCCACTTCGTCCTGGCCGTCCGCGTGACTCTCCTCGCCCTCCCCCTCCTCCTCCAAGCTCCCTTTCGATCTTGTCAAGCCGTCGCTCGCATGCCTCCCCACCGCCGATGCGAGGACTCGCGCGCCCCGGCACATCTGCGCCCCAATTTCTACAGCTTAATCGGTATGATCTACCGGTGTGTGTGTCGTCGCCGGCGCAGGGGAGCAAGGTCGTCAGTAAGCTGTGTGGGTGGATGTAGCTTCGATTGGATTGTTCTCGCCGATGCCGACAATGTATGTTTCTGTGCTAACTGCCTGCGTACTCTACTATATTATGTACACCATGCCATAATATATTAAGGTTCGATTTTGGTCACAATGTGTTGTAGCTTTTTGATATCTATAATTCCGTTCTGGCCAGTAATATTTTAGTTATTGCAGTGCCAATTTAAGTTGAACTTTCCATAACCTTTCACACTGAGCGCATATGTTTCAGAAGTGAATGCAAATTTATCATATTTGCTTTCTTGATGGGTCAGCTCAACCCCAAAGTACGGATGACTGATTGCAAAACCTTTACAATAATCTTAAGGCAAGTTAAACATGATTACGGCTAAGATGTCATATACTGGTGCAAATATGGAATTCTACATCAAACAACGACAGAGAAACTAAAGTAATAGTGATTGTGCTTCATGACCAACTCGAAGAGAAACTAAAGGAGATAACCCCCGAACAGAAAAGCCATATCTTAGTTAGCTTGGAGCCTTGGACCTCTTATTCCTCTTCCGGGGACATTCATATTGTCATATATATCTGTAACCTTGCACTGTGTAACCATCTCGTAGTGACCAAACTACTAAAATTACTAAATTAGCATAAGAGTGTTTTCTTACAGATGGTTAGTGAGGATTTTTGTCTTCTCTTCGGAAGAAAGGCATGTCATTTGGCTATACTATGTATATCATATCCCACTTGTACTCCTGAACAGGTTGCCGAATGACAAGGCAAGTACCTCTCTGTCCTGCTCAACCATGTGATGAAAGCAGTAGGTGGCCATGGAAATTCAAACGTCGAAGTCTACCTAGGTCCTAAGTCCGTGTATAAACATCTAGGGAGTATGGCAACTATTGGAAGATACAAAGCTCTAGTCGACCTGAGGCAAAGCAAGGTTGGTTTGTTGCTATCTTCCTTATGAAGTTATACAGCTTAGTAGCCGCTGCGGAGTCAACTCAGTTCTTTTTCTCTATTTGCAGGACTGGAAAGGGGTATCCATTGCAGGATTTGCAAGCTGGTTCATGTGGCGGTCAGCAGTGCAAGTATTTTGCAAATATTTCTCTCTGGGTTTAGGGTCAGCTGTTCCTCGTCCTGGCAGCAAACTATTATATGGTTTATAATAGCTTACAATTTGGAACGGAATATTTAGTCAAAGGGCAAGTTTCTATGTAATCATACTATCTAGTTATAAATAATTCATGTTTGGTAGTCGTGGAAAAGCTTGTCTCACATGAGAGATGAAAAAGCAACGGTTTTGAATTTGTTTTACACTTTCAACCATATTTGGACTGAATTCGTTTTACACTTTCAAATTACATTGTCAGGTTCTGCAATCAGTGAAGCCTGAAGAGGTAGTCATTGGGCAATATGATGGTTACATGGATGATCCTACAGGTTTATGTTCGGTATACCGAGGGTACACAATCAGAGATGAAGGTATATTTTACTTACTCCAATCTCACATTCCTTTTCTTTAGCTGAACCGCCTCTATTTTTGCAATAAAAGAGTTCACTTTCAGAATTAGTTTAAATCAAATTACCAAATCATTCTACTTGGTACACTAATGCATCTCTTTTGTTAACAGAGTTGCTGAAAGTAGGAGGCACATAGAAGCACAAGTATAATATATGCTTAGGAGTAATATACATTCTCAAAGTGGATAGCTCAGTTGTCATCCCAACAGTCATATATTCGTGGATAATAATATCCCAACGAATTGTAATGACTTTGAGTTGGAGAGGTGGTCGATGAGGAACAGGTCAGGAGAGAGACCGGCCGGATTCTCACTTATCATGCAGGGATGAGTAGTGTGGCGTAGTTTTTGGTTTGTTAGTCATGGTAGGCAATTAAACCGTGTGATTAGTGGCCGGCTGAAGTATAGGGCGTAGTTTTTGGACTGTTAATTACGGCAGGCAATCAAACTTTGCGATTAATGACCGGCTGAAGTAAAGGGCGTAGTTTTTGGACTGTTAATTACGGTATGCAATCAAACTCTGATTAATGGCCGGCTGAAGTATAGGGCGTTCATAATGGTGGTTGACCTTGGCTGTTGGGGTGGTCAATCAATTGTTGGACGAAATGGGAAGGTACATGTCAGGTAAAATACGGTAGACATATTCGGTTGGTAGAGTCAGATGAGAGTTTATACATGGTTGTGTATGCGTCTGCAGAATTTATAATAGATCATGCAGTAGATTACTTGTGTACCCAGCTCGTAATAAGCAAGAGCAGATGGACCAAGCTACCTGCAAGTTTAGTAGTCAGGTAAAATAATAAAGAATACAATGACCTGGGAAATATTTGTCATCAAGCTCAGGTAGTTCTTTGTGAAAAGTATGGGCCTATAGTGCGTACAGCCTACAATCACAGCCATGGTTTTATGTTGCATGTCATCTTGTACTTTTCAACCGTAATCGGTTGTCAAAACATGGTTTTTACCAATTTGTGCTTGCTTGTTGTCTAACAGATCGCAAGAGGAATATCTGAGTACCATACCTCAACATGGTAGTGAATCTATCTTATGCAAGTCTGAAAACCATGGTTCTTGATTGTTGGATAAAGGATAACCTTTATAATGGGTAAGGATCTGTTCTACACATTCTGTCCTTTATTTATATTGAGACGTTCAGTTTTCATGCTGGTGGTACACAGACCTTTTAATTGCAAAACACATAAGTCTGTTGGAGATCAAGTCCGTACACAGACATTTTAATTGCAAAACACATAAGTCTGTTGGAGATCAAGTCCGTACACAGACAATTTAATTGCAAAACACATAAGAACCATTACATGGGTAAAACACAATAAATGTCTTTATCTATAGTATACTCCAGGATTGAAAATAAAGAAATTTTAGATGACAAGACATGTGACTTTTTATTTGTAGTCAAGACGATCCTCCCGGTTTTAGTAAGTTGCAATCCTGTTTCTTCGCTTGACAACCCTTCTGACCTGCTGCGACAGAGACTGTCGATCTGAGAGCAGTGTCGCACGAAATGCCTCCAATTCGTAGCTAGGTTGCCGGAAACCAATCTGGCTCTCATCAGTTGTGGCCAAACCTCCTGAAATAATTATGCGATTAGATTGTGAACATATATAGTATGATATTTGGTTAACATGTACACAGACAAACACATTACCGTCATCGCGTTTTATCTCCAACAGAGTGGCAGCTATATTCCACAATCCATACTCCGCTGGTCTCCAACGCGTGATGCCTTTTCCCACGTGTCGGCCCCAGATACGGACAAAAATAATTTCCCGTCTGTTTGTGTGCACAGAGTGTGAGCACGCAGTGTCTAAGAAACAGTAAAAATATGATTTGTGCCAACAAGATACCTGCTGTTCATAACTGCGACATCACGGCATGGGACGATGTTATTCAGTGTTTTCTTGTACACAAATCTGCTTACATAGACCACCAGGCCAATAATATCTAAGAAAAAAATTAATCATGTAAGAATATGCAAAAAAATATCATTTAATTGATACAAAATTCACTTTAAACATATCTTGTTCACTTTAAACATATCTTGGTACCTGCAAGCATATTATTCCGCAGACCATAAACGGTGCTAAAGTTTGTGAACCGCTGTGGTAGCCGAGGGATGTTGGTTTGCGTATCTGATGGGTGTATCTCAGTTTGTCTACGTAAAATGATGATAAACTCTGACTGTATGGCTAATTTAAAGGGCAATGGCTGGTCTGCCGGCTCAAACCATATGCGCTTGAACAAATAGATTGTTCCGCACTGGAGCTGGTTGTTGAAGTGATCTACGAAGTTTTCGTAGCATATTGCCTCCATTTTCATCCCCTACGAAATAAAACATAATAATGTCTCAATAGATCATCTATTCTTTCTCACATCTAAAATATTGAACAATCATGGTTCTAAAAATACAATTAAGAACTAATACTTGTAGAATGAAGAAAATATAATCACATCAGTATTTATCCTGAAGAAAATATCATGAGACCGTGCAAAACTGCTTACTGTGATGTCCGCTAGTATGACATAGAGATACCGTCCCTCATCTGTCTGTTTGATGCGACTGCATAAAACCTTGGACATTGTTTCCCAGGGGAAATTTAGGTTGACGTGCTCATAGTTAACATCGTCGAAAGTTACGTTTCTACAGATTCAAATGAAAAACAATGAGTTTTACAGGAAGCAGGAAGTGACGCTGAAAAATATATTTTGATTAAGGTAGAAGATCATGAAGTTTACATGTTGGGCGGAGGCAGCGTGAAGGCAGGAACCGGTTCCGATGTCGGTGCCATCACCCTCCTCGAGCAGGGGTATCCAGACGGCATTGAGGTAGCGTCTGCTGATCAGCACTGGTTGCTCGCAGGTATCCAGACGACATGAAGGTACCTTATATACTCTGATGGTTGCACCGATTGCTCGCAGCGCTGATCCCTCCGGCTGTTGACCACAGCGCTGATCCCTCGCTGCTGCTCTGTCGCATTGATCCCATCGCTGATCCGTCGCGGCTCCTTTGCGTTGATGTCTCTGCTGTACGTAGTGTAGGATTTCTTTCCGCTGATTGATTTCATAATTACTGCGTCAGAGTATATAAGGTATGTTTCTGCTGTATTGCTCGTGTAAATAAACACTGATTCGTTCTTGGTACGTAGTGTAGGATTTCTTTCCGCAATTATGAGAGCCTGGTCAAGGCTGGGATATTCCTTTCCGTAGATTTCTCGCATAATGTCTGTCATAATTATTGTGTGGTGGGGTTGGACGAAGGGGTGTACAGAAAAAAAAGGGGGCCGAACGAAGGAATGGGCAGAATGTGGAACGAATGTGTTCTTTTAGATAGGAGAGAAGAGATACCCGGTTTTATTCTACAGACCAACCACACATACCGTCAGATCCGGGCATGGCTAGCCGTTTCCGACAAGCGTAGTGGACATTTCGACCAGTGACGGGAGGAAGACCGAAGACGAGCTCGCCCCCACCTGTCTCCGTCCCCTGTGACTGCCTCGCCGCCCCGCCCTCCTCAAAGCAGGGCCTCCGTAGGTTCACTGCCGCCACGATCATCCCTCCAAGCCCCCACACCCTCCTCCCCCCCCACACACAGGAGCTCGTCGCCGGTGAACCCCACCCCACCCCCACCGATAAGATCTAGCCTCGACGGCCGCCTTCTCTGCCGCGGCTCCGCAGCGGCGTCCCCGGCGCCGTCTCGACCTGTCGAGAAAGATGGGGAACGAGGAGGGAGAAAGGAAGAAGGAGGAGCACGTGGGTGGGACCCACCCCACGCGCAACGCGCGAGCAGTCGCGCGCTCGTTAATAAGACGTTTCGATCAGATCCTCGTAAAATGTTGATCGTACCAAATCCCATTGACGACACCAAAATTCTTGTGACTAAAATTTAAAAGACATCGGCAACATTGGAGATCAACTTTCGTAGCACCTCTCCAAGACGTCTTATAATTTTTGTAGCATCTCCGTCATGTGTTCGTAGCAACAAACACATGAGTTTGCAACATGTCGGGTAAACGTACGCAACATCAAACTTCACAAATTACGAGACTCATACCATCGACTCTGGATCCGTCTCGGGGCCTCGTGGGTGCTACATATGTGGCCATGGAACCATTTTCGTAGTCGTAGTGACCTTTGAGAAGCTCAGCGAGCTCTAGGCCAATATCCATGGCATAGGGCAAAGCATGAGAGTGAGATGGGAACTATATTCCACACCAACTCAAGCATTGTTCTCTCTGAACTGCGAGCCCTTCGGAGGGTGGGACGAATGACCGAGGGAAAATTAATGGATAACCATGGTAACTAAAATCTTACCCAGCGGCTCGATTGTACGGTCACATATCACCTTTAGAGATGATCCAACAGCCAGAACTGCGCCTTGCTGGGACACTCTGAGCGTGTGGGTCTTTAGCCTTGCGTACAATTTAAAAGAATGGCACAGATTTGAATGGAAACACTTGATGTTGAAGATGATGATCTCACAAACCTTCATGTTCATGCCACGATCTTACAAATACCCACAAAGTAGACATTCGTACTCGTGGAGAAGAGTACTAGACAAAAGTGTCATATAAAATATAGGGCGAAAATTTATCTTTTTGAGGACAATCCTTTCCTGACAAATTAATGGTGTTTGATGTAGATAAAATTTATTCTTCCAGAGGGGCATCTTCCCATAAAATTGAAAAATTGGACAACGCTTTTCTCTCAGGAAGTCGTGACAATATGTGATCTTTGGTAGTCTTCCCAGGATCAACAAGGATGCTCTTGGGGAACGACACGACCCGACTCAACTACGGCTAATGCCTGATCAAGTTCAGTCGGTTTGAGCAAAAGTCTATAGTAGGCAAGCAGTCAACACCTAAAAGGCCGCTTATATTGACCAGACGGAGTGAATATGCGATGATCAAATATTTAAACGGTAGTTGACAATTTTAACACTTCTTTTCTATGGTTCCATATAACACCCTACCCGTGCAATTCTACAATGATATATATTGCGAAAAAGTAGATATAAGTAAAAGATTTAGAGAAAGGGATCACAAACATGAAGATGTATCCCGAGGTTTGGATAGTTGGCGCTATACTGCGTCCTTGTTGGAGAAAGGTAGAACAGTAATTTTAAAGGATACCAAGTCCTTGGATGTACCCAAATGAGGTACATCCACTTTTGGGCAAACTTGAGACACTTATTTTGGGACGGAGGGAGTACAATATATTTCTCATTGAGTTAGGACAACATGTTCATGCCCAACAACTAAGAGTGATCTTAACACAAAGTAGGCGATCACCAGTCTTCACCTACTCTTGACTCCCACACAAAGCAGCAACGAAAGTTACCAAAGTGACTCTAGACTCTAGACGGCTACCCTTTTCTGGATATGGTATTAATACATGTATGTGCACAAAAACCACACTGCTTAAAATACTTTTTGATAGAAAAAGCTAAGATAAATATGTTGAGCAATAAAAAAAGAACCAATAGTAATCATGACCAAATTTATAAACTAATGCTAGCATACCTGCAGATGTTATCTAACAGAGAGTAGAGAAAAAAATGTGTCTCCTCTCCATTAACTTGTATAATCAAAACTTACTACTTATACGTGAAGTTACATTTTAAACAATGAATAGAGCGACCCACACTATGTCTTCTTAGAGAAAGTGATGGTGCAGTCCATGCCAAGATGATTTCTCCAGTGAGATGAAAATGCTATGTAAGTGAAGGAATTCAAGTTTCTTTTTTAATTATACAATGACTTGTGAGAGGCTTTCTTTTAAAGAGGGTACATCTAGGGGCGAGCTGCAGTTTCACAAATACACTACAATAATTAATTGACTATTCGAATGCTAATTTGCAAAAAAATCAACTCAAATGCAGTCCCCTCACCATATTTCGACTTCTACGGGATGCCATTGAGTTTTTTTAATCAAACACTCCAAATAATGATATTTTTCTGTAACCTGTCTAGATGGAAAATACAGTTTATAATTGACCCTTTTCCGAATATAGTTACCAACTTACCATGTGTGATAATAGTGTTTTGTGCATTTCCAAGTCAAGAAAAAAGTGTTGTGTGCATTTTAGTAATGATAATTAATCTAAAATATTCATGTATATTCTGGCTGGAATGCTCAAAGTATAACTAGGGTATTTTCTATTCTTGGGCTCTTATTTTGCTCGTTATGTATTCTGTCGCAACTGCGGGCAACTTGCTAGTACGAATAAAAGGAGCTTGGAAGCAGGAAAGAAAACACAAAAACGAGAGCACGTGGGGGTAGTTCCCTACCTAATCTGATTTTTTATTTTATTTTAGAAAAGGGGCAGTCCCAGCCTCTGCATCGATTGATGCATGCGGCGTTTATTAATTTATTGAGATTCAAGTATTACAAGGATTACATCATGGGTCACACAGGGTTGATACATGGATCAACCATCTAAAAAGGACAGACAACATGCTATGACACTGCATCAACATGTTATTCTAAGATCAAAACGCCAGCTGCACCGGGTATATAGCTCCCGTGCCACCAAAATGAGCCGGTTGCACCCAGAATCCAGAACGGCTCGCTTGTCCGTTGGTTGTAGGTAAGACCACATACGGATCCAATGAATAGCCAGCGGAATAACCTGCATAAAAGAAGATTGATTTGCATTGTTAAAAATAACATCATTCCTTGTGTTCCATATGGCCCAAAGTAAAGCACATACACCCACTCGGATTTGCACTTTTTCTTTTTTGTCAACACCCCTTAACCAGCTACCGAAGAGGTTGGAAATATTTGATGGGGGATAAATGTTGAATGCCATGAACACAATACGCCATATCATTTTAGCAAAAGTGCATGAAATAAATAAATGCTGAATCGTTTCCTTTTGATCACAAAAACAGCACTTTTCACATCCATTCCATTTACGCTTCACTAAATTATCTTTAGTAAGAATTTCTCTACGATATAGAAACCACATGAAGATCTTTATCTTCAGTGGCACTTTCATCTTCCAAATATATTTCCGTAAGAACCTAGTATTATCACTCAAATAATCTAGATATAATGAATTGACTGTAAATTTCCCAGATGTAGTTAATCCCCACTTAAACACATCGGTATCATTTGTTAGATGCACATCCATCAACCGGTTTACTAGGTGTAACCAACTGTCCCACCTATTTCCAGTAAGAGCTCTCCTAAAACCTAAGTTAATTGGAGGAGCTTGTGACAACACCGCTGCCACCGAAACATTCTTCCGCTGGATAATATTGAAAAGGGACGGATATTGCAGCGCAAGGGGCTTATTCCCTAGCCATGTGTCCTCCCAAAAACGGGTACTTTCTCCGTTTCCAACATTAAAAGATCCTCGATCAAAAAACTCATTCTTAACCTTCATAAGACTTTTCCAGAAGGGGGAATCAGAGGGTTGAACCTTGACTTGAGATAGAGATTTAGAGTGCAGATACTTATTAACTATCAGCTCATGCCAGACTCCATCCTCAGACAGGAGTTTGTAAAGCCATTTGCACAAAAGACTCTTATTCTTTGTTTCTAAAACCTCAACACCCAATCCTCCCTGTTCTTTCGGTCGACAAATAATATTCCATTTACAAAGCCTATACTTTCTTTTATGGCCATCGCTCTGCCAAAAGAATCTTGACCGAAAGAAATCCATCCTTTTGCGTACCCCTTTAGGTACCTCAAAAAAGGATAGCATAAACATAGGCAAACTAGTGAGGACAGAATTAATCAAAATAAGTCTGTTCCCATAAGATAGAAGCTTACCAGCCCAGCTTGCCAATTTTTTTCAAACCGGTCCTCCACAGCCTTCCATTCCCCATTCTTTAGCTTTCTAAAGTGTATAGGGATGCCCAAATATTTGAACGGGAAGGAACCAGGTTCACAACCAAAAAGATTCGTGTAATGTTCCTTCTCTTCTTTAGCTTTGCCAAAGCAAAAAACCTCACTCTTATGGAAGTTTATTTTCAGTCCTGATAACTGTTCAAACATACATAATATGAGCTTCATATTTAGCGCTTTGACAAGATCATGAGACATAAATAGGATAGTATCATCAGCGTATTGAAGGATCGACACCCCCCCCCCCCTCTACTAGGTGCGGTATTAATCCTTCAACCTGACCATCCTCTTTTGCTCTTGCTATTAAAATGGCTAGAATATCGGCAACAATGTTAAATAACATAGGGGACAGGGGATCCCCTTGTCTCAAACCTTTGTGAGTTTGGAAACAATGGCCTATGTCATCGTTTACCTTCACCCCCACGCTGCCTTTTTGTACAAAGTTGTCCACCCAACGACACCATTTAGGATCGAAACCCTTCATACGTAACACTTGTTGTAAGAAAGGCCATTGGACTTTATCATATGCTTTTTCAAAATCAATTTTCAAGAGCACTCCATCCATTTTCTTCCTATGAAGTTCATGGATAGTCTCATGTAGGATTAACACTCCTTCAAGGATGTGTCTCCCAGGCATAAAGGCGGTTTGGGTAGGTCGAATTACCTTTTGTGCTACCGCTGTAATCCTATTTGTTCCAACTTTTGTGAAAATTTTAAAACTAACATTAAGTAAACAAATGGGACGGTACTGCTGAATCTGAACAGCATTCTCCTTTTTAGGCAACAAAATAATAGTACCATAATTAAGTTGAAAGAGAGGTAGCTCCCCTTTTTGGAAACTCTCAAACAACCTCATAAGATCCAACTTAATCGTTGCCCAAAACCGTTGATAGAATTCAGCAGGGAACCCATCTGGTCCCGGTGCTTTATTCTTTTCCATTTGCATGATAGCATCATATACTTCTTTTTCTAAAAAATCCGCTGTAAGAATCGAATTTTCCTCTGCGGAAATTTGTGGAATGTCCATTGTTTCAGATTCTACCAGAGAAATTATTTTTGGCCGTTGCCCCAAATAATCTTTTATAGAATTCAGTTATGTAATTTTTGATGTTCTCATGTCCAGCAATTATGCCCTCATCTTGTTCAAGCTGAAAGATCTTTTTCCTTCTATGCTTCCCGTTGGCAATTAGGTGGAAGTACTTAGTGTTGTTTCCCCCTCCTGTACGTGTTTAATTTTTGCTCTTTGTGCCCACTTAGATTCCTCATCTCTCCTCAAGTTAGCTACTTTATCGGTGGCATCTCTCAAAGCTTCCCTTTCGGATGCATTGAGTGACATTGTTTCCGCTTTTAAATCTAGACTATCGATAATACTAAGTAACCTTGATTTTTCCTTTTTATAAACACTACTTTGATTTTTTGCCCAGCCTCTCAAAAAGGACCGAAGATGACGTATCTTATTTTGCCACACTTCCATCGGACTATTCCCATAAGAAATAGATGTCCATTCTCTGATTACCATCTCGCAAAAGCCCTCCTTCCTTAACCAAGATAGCTCAAAAGAAAAATGTGCTTTGTTACCCAGGTATGCTTGTTCACCCGAGTCAAGAAGCAATGGCGTATGATCTGAACCAGCTCTCGTAAGGGCCCGAACAGTCACCAAAGGAAATTTTTGTTCCCAAGAAATGCTAGCCAAAACCCTATCTAACTTCTCATAAGTCGGATCTTGTCTACGGCTAGCCCAGGTATACTGACGACCAGTAAGTTCTAATTCTCGGAGATCAAGACTTTCTATAATGGCATTGAAGATAAAAGGCCATCTTGCGTAGAAATTATCATTATTTTTCTCACATTGTCTTCTAATGATGTTAAAATCTCCTCCTACTAACAAAGGAAGTTGCTCATCCTCACAAATACGTACTAGCTCGGCTAAGAACCCCCTTTTGGGCATCTTGAGCCGCTCCATATACTACCACAAGAGACCATTCAAAATTATCATGTTTGGAGAGTAGATGAAACTTAACACATCTCTCCCCTGGTTCTATATTTTTAACGGCAAGGGCGCTGGATCTAAAGCCCACGAGTATGCCCCCCGACCTACCTTGCGGTGGGAGACAAAACCAAACAAAATCCTGACCTCCCGCAAGATTGTTTAGAAAAGGACTTGAGAAGTTATCCCTCCCTGTTTCAATAACAGCAAAGAAATCGAGTCTATGCTCCCTGATCGACTCAGAAACGACTGAATGTTTAGCCGTGTCCCTAAAACCACCACTATTCCAGAAGCAACCTTTCATTTATGTTTACTCAAATTTAGTTTAATCCTAATACTACGTCGAACGACAGAGTTTTCGTACTTATTCCTAACTCTTCTCTTTTTCGTACTTAAACCCAGAGGTTGTAGATCCTTGTGATCTTCAGAACCTGATTGTTCCTCACCATCTAGGTCCTCACTTAACCGAAAAGCCTTGTTAAGAATTAGACTTTCTTTCTTATCCTTCTCTAATTCTTCTTTATCTTTTAATTTTTTAAAGTACTTATAGTTCGCTGCAGGTCTAAATCCTTAATAACTGAAATTGAAGATTCAACTTGCGTAGGAGAACAGCCTAAAGAGATCCCTAGCTTAGCCGCTCTAGCTATAACCACCTCATTTCGAATAGAATTAATTGAAAACTTAGACACAAAATGGTTACCTGAGGCCTGGAGATTATCACGATCTTGGGCTCTCTTCTGCGCCCTCTCCAAAGCTGGAATGTCCGCATCCTTCTTGGCACTAAGCCGAGAACTTGTGCGAACGTCCAGCGCCCGTGCCTCCGGGATTCCTCCATAAGAGACCACCTCCGCCTGCGTGTACCGGCCACCTAGGAACACTCCTGTTCCACGTGGTGAGGTAGCAGAAGACTCACGACCAGCACCCCCTCCTGGAGTACGTGGTGAGTTTGGCGATGAAGAAGCAGTCGAACCCGCCGACGCTGCAGCGGGTCGGATGGTTGCAGCAAGCTCACGACCAGCACTCCCTTCTGGAGTACGTGGTGAGCTAGGCGGCGAAGAAGCACACGAGTCCATCGATGCAGCAGATGACCGATGAGAAGTGCTAACGTGTCCACGAGCCGGTCTTGTTGAGGGGCTCGCCGGAGGAGTCACGGCATACCCGCCCGCACCAGAGTACAGCTTGGACACCATGGCAGCAAATTCTGCCATCTCTGAACGCTGAGCTCCCTGCACAGATGGCTGCTCGGCCCTCTCAGAAAGCACAGGTGAAGTGACTAACGGATCTGCACCTTTGTCAGTCACGGCAGTAGCATAAGCTGATGAATTAGCTACGGCTTCCGACTGTTGTGTCATAGGAGTGAAGACGAACTTCGGTGGCGCCGATGCAGCCAAGGGCGACGGTAAGCTCTCCTCATCCTCCTCAACACGATCACTCCATAAGCGTCTTGGTGCCGATACAGCTTGCAGCACACCCAAGTCTACTGTGCCAAACGTAATTATCGGCGTAGACTCAAGGTTAGCAGAGACGGATGAAACACCTTTACCTCCTAACCCAGGCTGGACCGAACTCGAAGAGATATCATTATTTTCTTCAACGACCGGAGGCTTTTCCTCCTTACCTTTATTACTTTTATCACCCTCTAAGTCATCCTTAGCATCTTTGTCATCCTTCTTATCACTACCATCAGGATCATCAACTTTGTCCGCCTCGTCCATCACGGCATCCACACCTTCCTCCCTTTCCACTTCAAATCTGAGCATATATCCTACCCCATCATATGTGTGATCAACTCTCCTTGGGATAGCCGATGGTTCAGCACAAGCAACCCTCATGCGCACTACACCATTATCACGTGTAAACAACATGTCCACTTCTGTAGTTTTCCCAATGAGCGAGCCCACGGCAAAGAGAGCAAGATAGTCGCGCCGAAGCTCCTTGTTGCAACCTCTAACTCTCACCCACAGGTCAACAAGCTCATAGGTTTGAACATCATCATCAGCCCAATCCTCAAAAAGCATACTGACGTTTTTTCCTTCTACCTGGATACCACCAATTTTTCTAAGCCTCATAAAATCCATCTTTGTAGGATACACCACCCGGAAAGAGTCAGGCGACGCCTGCGAGACATCCCACTGGTTATCACCTTGGACTAGCCATTCAAGTTCGTGCACCACTTCTTGGGCCGTCATAACACCGCTAGAAATTCTAATGCGACCCACCTTTCCGCTGCTGTTTAGAAAGTGCATTCCTTCTGACCTTGGTGTATCGAAAAACAGCAGACTCTCGTGAGCTAAACCATACATCGTCGCCACGGGCTTAGGGGCATTAAGCAAAGCACAGTCCTTCGACTCATGCGATGCCCTCTGACAGTACAGACATAGCTCGACAGTACAATCGACAGCATAGTGCCCCGTCTGGATACACTTGAAGCACAACACCTGCTTGCCTTTTTTCTTGGAGACCTTTCCTGCCCCTTGCTTCGATGATTCAGCCACACCCTGCTGGTCAGCCTGTACCACCGGTGTCACCGGTGCTGGCGCTGGCGCCGGCGCAGCATGTTGAGGCACTGGATCAGCTGCAACAGCTGTAACAACGTTCGGAAGGGCAGCTACGGCTACTCTCATCTGTTGCTGAACCTCTTCGGTTACCGGCACTTCTTGCCCAACAGGAACCCTTCCAGCCCTTCCACGACCGTAGCGTCCACGCACCATGCGACCACCACGGCCGCGCCCAACATATTGCTGCCGACGAACTCTCAGACCTCCTCCTCCAAAAGCTTCTCCAGCCCCTTGGCCGAAATTCTGCTCTGGCTCATAGTACCCTTCGTCAAAGTCACCAAAATTCCCATCAAAACTCCGTGCGTCAAAATTTTGATTATGCCCCGATGCACCTTCTTGATTATCCCAGTTTCTGTTGTCGTTCCAGTGCTGACCATAGGTAGCGCCGCCTTGTGCAGCACCGAGCCCACGACCGTAACCCCTAGGCTGCGTAGGGTTGACATAGCCAGGACCTCCCGCCCCGTTACCCATGGTGGGGTTGAAGTATGGTCCTCCTCTAGCCTCAGCACGGCCATTGGCGAACCCCGATGGCCCACCATGTTCAAAGCCGCCAGTCCTTCCTTGCTGTCCGCCTCCAAAGCCACCTCGACCGAAGCCGAGATCCTGCGGACCGCCACGCGCAAAGCCGCACCCATTAGCGATGGGACGCCCATTGGCGTTCGGAGCTCCTAGATTGAAGCCATTGAAGCCTCCACCCCGACCCAGATTGCCGCCGCCGCCGCCACGAGACTCCATCGTAGCACCCACAGCAGCAACAGCAGATGGGAAAGATTGTAGCGTATCCTGTGATCGCAGCCAAACCTTCCCTAAAACCCTACGTAGGGAACCGGATACAGGCTGGAGAGAACAGCGTAGGGTTGGCAGGCCCTTCTGGCCCATCAAGCCTCGCGTACTGACTATTGGGAGTAAGCCGGCCTTTTGCCCGTCACAGCCCAATTTGACCGAATTTGATTTTTTTTTGAAAAATAACCTTTGACCGCTGATCCGAAAAATTCGGCCTCGCCGTGATCCAGCACGCCGGCGATCTTGAAGAGAACCGACCGGCAAAGGATCCCCGGACGCTTCCCCTATGTCGTCTCTCCTTGGCTTGCCGCGACGAACAACGGTCCATTCCGTCGCATCAAACTTTTCCTCGAAGAAGCTTGACGGCGACATAACCGGTAGACTGAGCGCACTCCGAAGATGTCGACGAAGAGACGTCGGACCTGCACAAGGAAGATGAACAGGAGAGAGCCGATCCTTAAACCTTTGTTGTTGCCACCGCTCGATCCTCTTGGACTGCCGTGCCGAAACTTGTAGGTCACAAGGCTGCGCCGATGGAGTACGACATAGAAGCCTCAACGAGACGCCCGATGCCAGGGACGGCGGCGACTCCGGCTCCTCCTCAGACTCCTCTAGCAGCGACCAGAACCGTCCTCCCGGGCGGTCGGCGGCGATGTGCACCTGAGCGGCGGAGGTGGCGCCGTCGTCCGGGACGTCGCCCTCACGGTCGCCAGGGACGTCGCCCATCCCGAGCCCCTCCAATGTAACCAATTCCTCCTCTTTTTAAATTTGGGGGAGAATTTCACTTCCCCGGCCTCTATCTGATATTTATAAAGTTCGTTGTATGAATAGTTAAGACCATCTTTGGTTTTTTAGACGTTTATATATCTTAACATAATTACCAGTTGCCTAAATATGTTAATATCTTTCTCACAGACTCACAGTAGCTGCACATAAAAAATGCAGTTTTGGAAGGAAAATATTAACGAGAAGATGAAGCATCTCCAAGAACACTTTCCAGGTTACAATAAGGATAAACAGCTACAAGTGGAAATCTACTCTTCGATCCAAGTGGACTATCAAGAGATAGGAGTCCTCGGCGCATAAAAAAAAGAAGAGAGTTCACATTTCCTCGATGGAATATGGTTATCACTACAGGAAAGCCATAAGACGCCGACGGCCGGACGCCGTCGGCGTATGCACGTATGCCGTCGGCGTTTCGAACTGTCGGCGTACGCAAACTGCCGTCGGCGTCTGAGGCGGCCGTCGGCGTAAGCTCTGGTGGGCCCCACAAGATGGCATCCCCACGTTCCGTTAGCTCAACATACGCCGACGGCATTGCCGTCGGCCTCTGAGAGCCACGTGGCCGCTTCCTGGGCGCCTGGGAGATGACCTACGCCGACGGCAATGCCGTCGGCGTATGGGTGACCATATGGTCCGCTTCGGGCGACGTGGCAGCATCCTGTGCGTCCGGCCGGGATCCTCCGTCGGCGTATGGGTGACCATCATTTTTTAGTTTCTGCAAATTGGTTCTGCTGGTTTCTAGCACATTTTAAATACAACTAAAATTGCACAAATTTTAAAATATCACAGAACATCACATATATAATCCAAACCATCATACAAATTCCAAATGACTCAAACACAATTCGAATTCATACAAACATTCATACAAACTCCAAATGACACAAACATAGTTCAAATTCATCCAAACATTCATACAAACACACCCGGACACATCCTACATCTTCTGAGAGCTCGAGGTACCGATATCTGAGTCCGATGATTCCTTGCCTTGGCTCATCTTGGTCAATCACCTGCATTGAGAAAGGGTAAACAATTTATTCAATGTCACCAATTTATTACGGCTAAATTTTATCTTTTACAGCATGCAAGGGTTCACCTAAACTTCTAATAGGAAGGGCCTATCCCACCCGAGTATGTGTAGATCGAGTCGTGTTCCATGTTCTACCCGACCCGAGACGGAATTTCGGCAGCACCTCCTCGCTGTTCTTCAGAATACACGTCTCGAGCTTGTCAAGCCGAGAGGGTGTGCATCCGAAGAACAACGGAGAGGTGCGGCCGAAATTCCGTCTCGGGAAGGGGTAGAACATGGAACACGACTCGATCTACACATACTCGCGCTGTCCAACAGGACAATCCGGAAGAGTTACGGTTATAAATATGCAAAGATGGACAATCCTGCATATTTATAAATTTGTAACCCTTCCGGACGGGACCTGACTCGGGTTACGCGACTGACTTGGCGATCTAGACAAAATAAACCTATGCAGCAAGAGAGGCGAAAGATTTATACCCTCGATGCGTGATCGGTGGCCGGAGAAGGTCGAGGACGTGCTCCGGAAGCAGGGCGATGAAACAGGGGCACCGAGGCGGCCCCTCCTCAGCTGGTGAAGAAGCCCCGCAACGACGCGCGGGACCGACGATGCTGGCTGGCGGGAAGCTACGTCATCTGAAAAAGCACACAATCGACATATGGGACTTAAAGCTGATACGATGGAGGAACATATGCAAGTACTTTTATAGAGGTTGGATGCAACCAATGTAAACTACTCTCGGTCTGGCCGTCGATGCATACTAAACATAACACATATAGACAAGTAGCACAATAATACATAGGTAGCATAAGTCTAGCAGTACGACAGGTAGCAAGATAATACATAGGTAGCATGCATGATAACGACAGGTAGCAAGATAAGTCTAGTACTACGACAGGTAGGATGATAGACATCCTAAACTCGACTCGCGCCGGTGTCAGTGACGTTGTCCAAGCGGTCCCAACAAGAGGAAAGGGCGCTGCTAGAGTCCTGCTGCTGCGTGCCGGAGGGGCCGACCTCGCCCTGCTGCTGCGTGCCGGAGGGGCCGGCCTCGCCCTGCCCGCGCTGCTGCCGGCTCTCGCTGAGGACCTGGTACTGGACCGCCATCACCTGGGGATCAAGGAGGAGATCCTTGACCAAGGGGTCATCCTCCTCGCGCTGGTGGCGCGCCCTGAGCAGCCTCTCTTCCTGCCGGTGCTCCCTCTCCTCGGCTATCGTCGCGATCCTCATGCCATCTGGCGCTAACATATGCGCCACGCTCCGCTCATCCTCAAAGTTGAGGATCGCTCTCGCCCCAAAGTGCTGGACCGCCGCGCAGTCGTAGGCGCGGGCCGCCTGCCACGGGCACCTGAAAGTACCAAGCTGGATCTTCCTGTGATCCACTATGATCTGAGCTGCCCAAGTCGAGATCTTCGTGGGTCTTCGGTGAACACCACGAAACTTTCACTCCGGCTCTGACATGATACTTAGTTAAGTAAAAGCATTTGATACAGGGGTTAGTCAAGAAAGCATAGATTAAAAAAAAGCAGGCCTACGTGAGACAACATCGATTGTACAACATATATTGCATACACCAAAATTTGCTCACTGTTTTAATAAACCTAAAATTTAATCAACTACACATATACACAGTGGGGAAGAATAAACCTAAAATTTAATCAACTACACATCGATTGTGTACTAAATCAACTACACATTTAGCTAGAACTAAAATGGATTTGCCCACTATACATTTAGCTAGAACTAAATCAACTTTGCTCTCACCTGCGGTTGCACAGGTGGCTGCAGCAACGACGTGGAGATTGGAGGCCGGAGGAGGCAGGGGCGGTGCACGGCCGCAGTGGATCCTCGACGGGGAGCACGGCCGCGGCGGATCCTGGGGAGGGGGAGCACGGCCGCGGAGCTGGGGAGGGGACACGGCGGCGGATCCTGGGGAGGGGACACGGCCGGTGGAGATGGGCGGCGTGGCGGGCCGGGGGCCGGGGCGTGGCGGCGGTGGCCTTGACGGCGGACGGCAGCGGCATGGCGGGGCGGACGGCCGGGGGCCGGGGCGTGGCGGCGGCGTCGGATTGGTGCTGGGTGCGGGGGGGGGGGGGGGGGGAGGTTGGTGGCGATAGGGTGTGTTGGTGCGGGCCGGGGCCGGCCGGGTCATTTTCTTTTTTACTGGTCCAAGCCCTGTGCCGTCGGCACAGCGTAGATTTTTTTTTTAAATCCTTTTCTTTTATTCTATTATCTGTAGAAATGTTAAGATAAAAAATAAACAGCTGTATTTGTGATGTAATATTTTGAATTAATTTGTGAGTATTTGAATATGATCGGTTGCGACGCTCCTGAGCCACTCTCCGGCGAAACCCTAGACGGTTGACTTAAGTCAACCGTGTCGTCTACCCCTTCCACGGGCGTCGAAAGGGGGTAGCTCAGTGGACTTTTATACTTGGTTGTGTTAGGTTAGGCCATAGGAAGGTGAGAAACCTAGGTTTGGGTGGGGTTCCGACGCACCGGGGCCCCGCTTCGGTGAAACCCTGAATCCGCTGGAAAAACCCTAACGTTTTCGTCTACCCCCATAGACGTGCGTCGAAAGGGGGTAGGCCAGTGGACTTTTTTGCCTGGTTGTGTTAGGTTAGGCCATAGGCACATGGGAAACCAACTTTTATCACAAGTTTTTACAAGATTGCCCCCGTTTCGTCCGAAGTGGGAGTTTTCACCTCTAAGTGCAGAAACTCACTAGAGAGAAAGTGAAGTCGGTGAAGCCGGTCACACCCCGGAGTAGGATATTGCACATTTACAACACACAACACACTTGTATACATATGGTATGGCACAACCTAGGTTTTGGTGGGTTCCGACGCTCCGGGGCCCCGCTTCGGCGAAACCCTGAATCCGCTGGAAAAACCCTAACGTTTTCGTCTACCCCCATAGACGTGCGTCGAAAGGGGGTAGGCCAGTGGACTTTTTTGCCTGGTTGTGGTAGGTTAGGCCATAGGCACATGGGAAACCAACTTTTATCACAAGTTTTTACAAGATTGCCCCCGTTTCGTCCGAAGTGGGAGTTTTCACCTCTAAGTCCACACACTTGGTAGAGAGAAAGTGAAGTCGGTGAAGCCGGTCACACCCCGGAGTAGGATATTGCACATTTACAACACACAACACACTTGTATACATATGGTATGGCACAACCTAGGTTTTGGTGGGGTTCCGACGCTCCGGGGCCCCGCTTCGGCGAAACCCTGAATCCGCTGGAAAAACCCTAACGTTTTTGTCTACCCCCATAGACGTGCGTCGAAAGGGCGTAGGCCAGTGGACTTTTTTGCCTAGTTGTGTTAGGTTAGGCCATAGGCACATGGGAAACCAACTTTTATCACAAGTTTTTACAAGATTGCCCCCGTTTCGTCCGAAGTGGGAGTTTTCACCTCTAAGTCCACACACTTGGTAGAGAGAAAGTGAAGTCGGTGAAGCCGGTCACACCCTGGATTAGGATATTGCACATTTACAACACACAACACACTTGTATACATATGGTATGGCACAACCTAGGTTTTGGTGGGGTTCCGACGCTCCGGGGTCCCGCTTCGGCGAAACCCTGAATCCGCTGGAAAAACCCTAACGTTTTCGTCTACCCCCATAGACGTGCGTCGAAAGGGGTAGGCCAGTGGACTTTTTTGCTTGGTTGTGTTAGGTTAGGCCATAGTTGAAATAAAAACACACATATACCCCAACTCTTGCGAAGATTCCCCCCGTTCGCTCGATGTGGGAGTTTCCAACTATATGCCCAAAAACTTGCTAAGGAAACAATGATGCTCGTGAAGCCGGTCACACCACGGGCAGGATAAATTGAGCCATATATTTAATATTTATGCTGTAGGTGTATATTGCATGTGTTGTTTTATTTATTTTACATGTATATGTTGTAGGGTCGGGTTCCGGAAGATTCAAACCGTTATTTTATGCGGGTGGGATACCGTAATTGGGAGGGAAATGCTAGATCCAATATATATATAAATTATACCTACATTAAATATTATAGATCCAATTTATATATAAATTATACCTACATTAAATATTATATAGAGAAATAAATAAATCTAAATTAATTTATAATTAGTTGGAAAAAAAACAATTATACGCCGATGGCCTTTTATACGCCGACGGTAGCCGTCGGCGTATCAGGGCAGCAAAAGGCCTCCCGTTTGAGCTCCGTCAAGGATGGCGTTATACGCCGACGGCGCTTTGTACGCCGACGGCAGCCGTCGGCCTATGTAGGGCTACGTCGACGGGGTTCGCTACGCCGACGGCCGCGTTCATGGCTCCCCGATCTCGTCTTATACGCCGACGGCCCCGACCTTTGGCCGTCGGCGTCTTGTGCCTTTCCTGTAACTAATATTGTTGCTTTTGTCAAAGAAGATAACACGCAAATGCTAAGGTGCTTGATGAGAACACTGTTGGCTACATGGAAAAGCATACAGGAATATCCTTTTCATTGTAGGAACGTGCGCTTGCTCCTAGGAAGCACCTTCTCGTATTTGTCGAGGTAGGCCTCGTAACGGGAAGTGCTAGAGTAATAATCATCGTCATCGTATTCCTCCCAGGGGCACGCGTAGTCCGGGCTGCTGTAGCCACACCCGAATATTGCTTCCTTGCAAGCAAACCTAGGGCTTTCAACCTCGAAATCATAGTCATCGGTCGAGTCGCGAGGAAGTCGCACAGTCTTAATACGGGCACACTTCTCTCTTAGCAGCAGCTTGCCCTCCTCTTCGTCTAAGATATCCATGTCGACGTTGAAGCAATGTCGTAGGTCCAGCGACTCCAGGCGCGGGTAGTTCTCCAAGATGGCTGCGAGCCCTTCGTTGGTGAGGTCGTTGCCGAAGAGCTGCAATGAGCGCAGCTCATGCATAGTTGCAATACCCTATGAATTGATGTCCTCGCCAACGTCCCATCGCTCGCCGTCGAAGTACTGTTTGTTCAGCCTGAAATGTTGTAGCCGTGGGCATGCTTGCCGGATAATTTCGTACACCTCACGACGTAGATAACCCCATCTTATTAGGTCTGGACACTGTGACAGCTCGAGCTCCTCGAGTAGAGGAAACCTTCCTATTAGCTCTGAAAACCCGTCCAATGAGACACCGCAGCAAGAGATGAGGCGAAGAGTACTCTTCAAACAGGGAGCCCTGCAAAGATAAAACACATGTCTTATTGTAGGGAACCAACAATATGCTCACCCTCTTTCGTTATATATATAGGATCTGTGCGTATGTCTAGATCGTCAATTTGACAAACATAATATGAAGTATATATTACAGAAAATATATCTTTATAGATCTACGCGTATGTCTTGATCATCAATTTGACAAACAAAATATGAAGTATATATTACATAAAATATACCATTATAAACTTGAAATGTTCTATTTTCTAATAGTATAACTTTGTGTTATACAGTTTATAATACAATGGTAAAATTAGCGACCTAGACATACGAAAAGGAGTTATAAATTCCCTCAAAAAGAAAAAGAAAAAGAAAAGGAGTTATAAAACGGGAGAGAGAGACAGAGTATTGTAGTATTGGAAATGTTCATAGTTTAAAACATAGTGCAGTATATAGCTAGTTTGATAAATAACAACTGCTAAAATGAAGCATAAAAATTAACAGAAGGAAAAAAGACACTCGTCTGAACTTATTTCCATAGTGCAGTCCGTTTGACAGGTTATGAAATTTTGTTCGGTACAGTTATGTTTTGTATCTGAAGTGTAAACAATTACAAATTTCAGCAACAACTATTATGGCAGCTGAACAAAGAATTTTCTGTGCTCTGTATTGCCTAGAATATATATTTGGGTACCAACTTCCAGGCTGCAGCTGACAAGCTAACTTCCAGGCATCGTCCCTTCTTTCACGGAACATTTCTCTCTCCGCCGGCTTCCCGGCTCCCTTCGCCGGCTTCCCGGCTCTGTCCTCTCTCCGCCCCTGCGGCAGCCCCTGCTTCGACCATGGCTGGCCGTTCCTCCTCGGCGGAAGGGTGCAGTTCTCCGCGTCAGATCTGAGTTCGCCGTCCCATGGCCGCGCGGCTCCTTCCCCAGCTGGCGCTCCGCCGGCAGCCCCCCTGCTGCTCGCCCTTGTCTGCGCTCCACCGTGGTGGTGCCCCCCTCCAGATCTGGGCCGTCTAAGCCGGCGGCTGGTGCCTGGTGCAACGTCACCAAGAAGAAGGAAAGGTGCGCCTTTGTCCCGCTTCCGACGTCAAGGCCCTGCGACCGCGTTCCGCCGGAGCTCTGGGGATGCTGCTACAACTGCGGCGAACTCGGGCATGTCTCCGCCAACTGCTCGAATGATACCAAGTGCGTCAAGTGCGGCGGGACGGGGCATGAGTCGCGGGAGTGCACCAAGCGCCCTCGCAGTCCTCATGCAGCGGGCCCCTCTGCTGCGCCGGCGGCCAACCGTAGGCGGCTCTTGCCGCAGGCTGCCCCTGTTGCGCCTGTGCGCCCGGCCTCTCCCTTGCCGCCGCCGCCGCCCCCGGCCCCGGCTCTGGTGGTGGCATATTCCTCGGTCCGCTCGTGGAGTGATGTGGTGCGCCCGGCGGCGGCGGCTTCGGCCTCCTTTCGTGCGTCGTTTGGAGCCGACGAGCAGTTGGTGCTCAACTATGCGGATGGTTCGCCTGATGATGATGCAGATGTGTGGGTGTTGGCGCCTTCGGCCGGCATGGTGGCGCTAGAAGATGAGATGCGGCGTGCGGTGGTGGTGTTGATTACGGGTGATTGATGCATGTAAAATGCATACATGAACTTTGCACTATTACTTGTATTCCAATCATATTTGCATCATATAAGGGTTATATCAATGTTTTATAATGATTTTTGGGAATATTATATTTATTTTCTATTTTTATGGAATTAACCCTGCGCAGGCAGAAAACCCTATTTCTTTATTTTAATGTTTCAGGGACCCAAACGACGTCCAAATGACCTGCAAATTTACGGCGTCAATATTTGGAAGGAAGAAGACTTGGGGCGAAGGAAGCAAACAAGCGGAGACCCGAGGGCCAAATTAGGTGGGCCCACGCGGCCCATGTACCTGGCCGCGTGGGACCCCTCCTTTTGGGCCTCGGAGCTCCGTTGCCGTTGATCTTTCCTCCACCGACTCCGTTTTGACCTAAAACCGCTATAAAAATAGTCCCCGACGTTCTCTGGAAGGAGCGCCGCCGAAACACAGAAACCACGAAACAGAGACCTGGAGCTGCAGATTGGAGGGGGAAAACTCCGGCGGGGCGCTGCCGGGTGGTCTCCATCTTCTCCAACGACTTCTCCACCGTCTCCATGATGAAGGGGGAGTAGTCCACCCCCTGGACCTTGGGTTTGTGGTGGTAACTTGATCTAATCTCTCTATGTATGATCATTGTTGGAGTCCATATGATGTGCCTTGCATAAGTATGGATCTATCTATGTAATTCTTATGGTGGATATTGTGGTATGAGATGATTTGTTATACATTTACCGTTGTGTTGGAGCTTTTATGATTTGTCATACTTTGGAGATATTCTATGATGCATGTGATGGTTTGATTTATGCATAATGCCTTGTTTATCCTTGTCATGAGGTGATTGACACCACCAAGTGTGGATAGATGAGAGAGATGTGGTCATGCACACGAATTATGAATCATTGCACTAGTGTTTAGAATATTGTCCATTATGAAGTATGATGTATGTAGGTACGGGATGGCCGATGTGACACGGCATATGTATTGAGTGACATGTGAAATACAGCCCAACATCCTTTATCTGGGGGTAAAAAGGAAGAGTATGATGTGGGAGTGACAGCAACCACGCTAGCCTTACGAGGGTGACCTAGCAACACAAATGAGTACTTCTTTCAACTATGTGTTTTAGGACATATAGCCGTCATAAAAGCTACCATTAAAACATGACAATTGTGTGTACTTTATCTATAACATGATAATCACCGTAGATGAGAGAGAGGATTAAGTGAACCCATGAACCCATGTCCATTGTTCCTATAAGAGAAAACCTTTGTCTTGTCCTCTTGCATTGAAGAGGATTGGGACACTTTTACATTCTTGTTTTGTTACATTAAACTTCCATCCATTAAATCAACCATCTTGTTCTTTAAACTTGTTTAGTGCATAATCAACTAAAACTTGTGACACTTTAGTTGTAGGGAATAGATAACTTTTCCTTCTTGCTCCTGCGGATCGATACCTACTTCCACATTGAGAGGTGCTACAGTGATCCCCTGCTCTTGGGGGTTATCAAGTACTTTTCTGGCGCCGTTGCCGGGGAGCGTAGCGCTTAAGTTTCTATTCTTGTGTGCACTAGACTTTAGATTTATTTTATCTTGTTTTATATCTTGCAATCATCTAAGCTTGGGGAGGTTCCTTTAAACTTGTTTGGTTGTGAGTTTCTCATTAGTTTTACTTTCAGTTTTATATATCAAAAACCCAAAAAAATTAAAAAATGGAGAAACTTTCTGGAATGTCTATGGGTAATGATTATTTTAAAAGGTATGACGCCTACTCTGAATATCAATCAACCAAAGAGGGAAATAGAGTGGGTAAATTGCTTAAAGCTCTTCACAAAATAGCTAATCAGTTTTGTGAGTTACATGGTATAACTTGTTGCAATAGAAGAGTTGTTAAACATTCCCACTATCAATGCAAGTATAATAGTGATCCTATAATTGCTTGTTATCGTGAAGATGAATGTTTATGCCCTGATATAGAACAAGTTGAGAAATATATTGCTTATGTTGGAGCCCATGAGATAGACTCTCTTCTTGATAAATTTCTTGCAACTAGTCATGTAGCTCGTGAAATGAAAGGGCAAGTTTCTATTATTCTCCAAATTTGCAAAAAAGAATTTAGTGATAATGTTTATGTTAAAGAAAGAATTCTTGCTGCCACGGAAAGCACTAACATTTTGCAGGAAGAGGAGGATAAGAACCTAAGCTTGGGGATGCCCGTGCAACCCCAAGAGGATGATGAAAACATAAGCTTGGAAGAGGAAGTATGTGAAGAGGAGATTGAAATGGATGTGTTCCAACCTAAGCTTGGGGAAGAGTTGGATCTCCCAACTTCACCATCAACATTTGATAGTAGCACTCAAACTCAAAAATCTTTTGTTATTTATGAGAACCCATGTTATGATGAGTGTGAAACTGAAAATTCTATGGTCCTATATGATAACCCATGCTATTATGATGAAACTAATAATGCTCCTTTACTTTTTAATAATGCTACTAGTGAACTTATTGATGATAATGAGGAGTATTGCTTAAATATGCTATATGATAATGCTTTAGATGATGGTCCTATGCTTATTGATAAACCTCCATGTTTAGTTGTTACTAAATTATGTGAGGATAAAAATGATATACTTGCTGTTTGTGATGTACTCTTACTCATGAGAGTCCTACTTTGTTCTTGAATTCTCCTAACTACACCATAGAGGAGAAATTTGCTTATGTTGAGAAATACTTATGTGGTTTGCAATTATCTTTAGTTCCAAATCTTTGTTGCAACCATGATATTAAACTTGATATTGATCTTATAACTATTTTGAAAGAGGGAAGCATGCTAATGAATTCCAAATAAATTTAATAATCCTCTTTATGTGCCTAAATTATCTAAGTTGAATGATTCTTGTGGTTATATGGTTGAATTTATTTCTACTACTTGCAACTATTATGAAAGAGGAGGTGATAAGAACCCTCTTTATGTTACTAATAATTATATGCTGCAAGTAAATATTGTTAATATGCATTGGAAACTTCTATTTATTGATTCATTCATATACAAAATGCCAATGCATAGAAAGAAAGTTAGACTTCGTTGTTATTACTTTTGTGTTTTGTTTTTCTCTCAACTAGGGTTCAACTTGACTATTATTTTGATTGGTTTGAGAACACCATGGGATCCTGGTATTATGCATGAACACTTCCAAGGAAGAGGGACACACAAAGTTCAAGCTCCCTCATGAGCTTCGTCCACAATAAACATCAAGTAAGAAGCCTAGCTATATGGCTATAAAGAAAGCGCTTTACGGGAGGCAACCCGGTTGTTTTTATTTGTGATTTTCTTTGTGTCCTCTTGCTGTAACAAGAGACTTAGTGTTTAGTTTAGTTTCTGGAATTTTTAATAAAGTGCCAAGTTTTACTCATTTTGGTTGAAAAGTTGCTTATAGCGTTCGGAGATTTTATTCCTGCACGAATCTGTGCACGGTATGATTTTTAATTCTTATTCTGTAACTCCGAATGAGCTCATATTTGAACTGTAGTAAACTTTTCATCCTCTGTATGCATGAATTTTTCGGAATTTTCCGACAAAGTTAAGTAGGGTAGAAAAATACGTTTAGCTGCTGCTGTTTTTTGGACAGATTCTGTCCCATTTTGTTTGATGCATGCTTAGAACTTTTAACTTGAATCTTTTTATCCAATTGAGTTTATGAGTAGGCATACAACATTATACACTTTCTGGACATTCATATGAATTTTTGTCAAGGATTATATGCAGCAAGAAATCTATTTGTTTATCACTACTAATGCCCCACAGAAAAAGAAATGGGAGAAACGGTGTTTTGAAGTTTTTTCACAGGGATTAGAGGAGATGCACCAAGAGCTATCCAAGGATGGTGAAGACCATAAGCTTGGGGATGTGAAGACAACCCCACTGGACCTACACACTCTCGGTTTGCACACGTCTAACTTCTGTTTTTCGATCGAAACACTTTATCGCATAAACTTGGAGCGTCTTTTTGTTTGTTTAGGTTTGATTTTTATTTTGTGAGACCACCACACTATCATTTATATATGAGAGAGCTACTGGAAATTTGGGTTGAATTATGTTGGATGCTATTATAAGATTGGGAAAAGGGATGTTGAGTTAATTTTAAAAGATACATATAGTTGCATGATTCATGAGCTTGTTAATGAATAATTTGCAAGTATTTTATCAAGAGCTATCTTTTATTCATGTTTTGATGCTAAATGTTATTTTACCTTGTTTTAACATGGATTAGTTAGTTCTATGGACACTCATGCATGCATTTAGATGGTCAACTTTCTCCCTCTTGCTAGCCCAAAAATTCCAACAAGCAAAAACTTGTTTCCAACACCTTCAACCAAAGTTTTTCCAGTGAGTCCACCATATCTACCTATTAGCTTTATGCTATTCCGAGTATGTTTATCATGATATTTGTGTTATCTATACCTCTGAATGAAAATGCTTATGTTGTTGATTGTTATGGGAAAAGTTGGTTATAGAGCTCTCTCGAACTTGATGCACACTTTACTTTCATTGCATAAATAAAATATGACCCATTGTGATTAAAATTATGATGTTGTGGGCTTGACAAATGTCTTTGGTTGAGAGTTAGCTCATATGTGCTGTCACATGGCAAGCTTTCAACATTGCACTTCATTCATTTAGTTGATATCATGTACTTTTGTTTATGGATGCTTACCATGGGTGAAATAAATGTGGAAATGAAGTGAGTTTAAATGAGTTTGTATAAATGGTTAGAGAGACGCCTGGGCCGCTAATCTAAGCCATGCATCATTCATGGTGGAAATTTACTTACATGCTATGGTGAACCTTCTGTGATACACCTTACAATAAAAAGCTATCTAATGGTAAATAAAAAGGGTGTTGAGATTGTTCATTGTGTTTGTTTGTCTTGTCATTTTGATATGGGCTTGTTCCATATCCTGGGACAAGAGGTACCCCAGTTGACGCTCTTAATGATACTATTATTACTTACAATGATATTTAACTTGAACTTGCTTTGTTTTCCAAGTTGAGTAACACATGGAGTAGGTACTTGTATTCAAGGGGCATGAGACTTTCAACCTGTACTTTGTCAAGCACACTACTCGTATTTGCTTTCACTTTAAACTTAATCATTCAAGATGCTATGATAGGGGAATGAGAGCTTGACACCAAGGATTACCATATTACAATCATTGACTTAAGTAGAGAAGTTCAGAAGTTAGATGAAATTTATTCATGCTTTACCTCTACTCATATATATATCTTTCCAAAGTGTCCACCTTTTATATTCAGATTTTCATCAATACTCTATGACCATTGTAGGATGTTCTTACTTATCATTATGCATACATGTGGTCCATAGTACTTTTCTTATGTTACACTTTGTGAATTATCATTGAACATCCTTGCATTGAATACTTGATATCACTTCATAAACTATCTTGCATATTGCTACTCCTTTTAAGAATGAACCATTTGACTCTATGTAGCAATAGTAATCATCTTTGATATCCATTGTTAGTATTAAATTGCAAAGTCCATGTTAGTTTTATCACCTTCATACTCGAGGACGAGTATAGGTTAAGCTTGGGGATGTTGATGCATGTAAAATGCATACATGAACTTTGCATATATTTTTATTCCAATCATATTTGCATCATATAAGGGTTATATCAATGTTTTATAATGATTTTGGGAATATTATATTTATTTCCTATTTTTATGGAATTAACCCTGCGCAGGCAGAAAACCCTATTTCTTTATTTTAATGTTTCAGGGACCCAAACGACGTCCAAATGACCTGCAAATTTACGGCGTCAATATTTGGAAGGAAGAAGACTTGGGCGAAGGAAGCAAACAAGCGGAGACCCGAGGGCCAAATTAGGTGGGCCCACGCGGCCCATGTACCTGGCCGCGTGGGACCCCTCCTTTTGGGCCTCGGAGCTCCGTTGCCGTTGATCTTTCCTCCACCGACTCCGTTTTGACCTAAAACCGCCTATAAAAATAGTCCCCCGACGTTCTCTGGAAGGAGCGCCGCCGAAACACAGAAACCACGAAACAGAGACCTGGAGCTGCAGATTGGAGGGGGAAAACTCCGGCGGGGCGCTGCCGGGTGGTCTCCATCTTCTCCAACGACTTCTCCACCGTCTCCATGATGAAGGGGGAGTAGTCCACCCCCTGGACCTTGGGTTTGTGGTGGTAACTTGATCTAATCTCTCTATGTATGATCATTGTTGAGTCCATATGATGTGCCTTGCATAAGTATGGATCTATCTATGTAATTCTTATGGTGGATATTGTGGTATGAGATGATTTGTTATACATTTACCGTTGTGTTGGAGCTTTTATGATTTGTCATACTTTGGAGATATTCTATGATGCATGTGATGGTTTGATTTATGCATAATGCCTTGTTTATCCTTGTCATGAGGTGATTGACACCACCAAGTGTGGATAGATGAGAGAGATGTGGTCATGCACACGAATTATGAATCATTGCACTAGTGTTTAGAATATTGTCCATTATGAAGTATGATGTATGTAGGTACGGGATGGCCGATGTGACACGGCATATGTATTGAGTGACATGTGAAATACAGCCCAACATCCTTTATCTGGGGGTAAAAAGGAAGAGTATGATGTGGGAGTGACAGCAACCACGCTAGCCTTACGAGGGTGACCTAGCAACACAAATGAGTACTTCTTTCAACTATGTGTTTTAGGACATATAGCCGTCATAAAAGCTACCATTAAAACATGACAATTGTGTGTACTTTATCTATAACATGATAATCACCGTAGATGAGAGAGAGAGGATTAAGTGAACCCATGAACCCATGTCCATTGTTCCAATAAGAGAAAACCTTTGTCTTGTCCTCTTGCATTGAAGAGGATTGGGACACTTTTACATTCTTGTTTTGTTACATTAAACTTCCATCCATTAAATCAACCACCTTGTTCTTTAAACTTGTTTAGTGCATAATCAACTAAAACTTGTGACACTTTAGTTGTAGGGAATAGATAACTTTTCCTTCTTGCTCCTGCGGATCGATACCCTACTTCCACATTGAGAGGTGCTACAGTGATCCCCTGCTCTTGGGGGTTATCAGTGATCGTCCGGCGATCGATCTTGCGAAGGCTGCCGTGGCAATCCATGCGCAGCTGGATCTCACGCCGTACGACTTCTCGATCCGTGCGTATTATCCTGCGGATTTCCTCATCCTCTGCAACTCCGACGAGGTACGGAACAAGCTGGTGCGGGCGCCTGTGATCTCGGGTCCCGGCTTTACCCTCGCGTTGCGTCAATGGCTGCGGCAAGATCAGGCGACACTGCAGAACGCCCCTTTCTTGGCGACGGTCGACATGTTCGGCATTCCAGGGCACGCGTGGGAGTTGCGTACGGCGCATGCCCTGCTTCTTGGGTCTGGCTGGATTCAGGACGTGGCTCCGGCGACGGCGCAGCACTACGACATGTCCAAGTTCACGGTTCGCCTTTGGACAAGATCGCCGACGGCGGTCCCTGCTCGCAAGTGGTTGGATGTTCTGGAGCCGGATGCTGGTTCCCGTCTCACCATCCATCGGGGCGCGATGGCGGACGGTCACAAGAAGGCCCTCCGGTACTCGATCCGTTTCGCGGTGACAGAGGCGGTCCTGTATGATGCTGCGCGCCCCTCGGATCCCTCGCCTCTGCCGCCTTCCAGCGAGCATCACGGCGGTGGTAATGGTTCGGCGGCGCGGGTCCTCATGGAGGACGTGCGGATGCTGGTCCGCGTGGCCCGGTGGAGCAAGGCGGTGGTAACAATCAAAGGCGGTCTGATGGCGGCGGCGGCAGGGCTTCCAGCGAGGACTCCGTGACAGGGCCGCGCCGCCATGCGCCGTAACAGCAGCAGGCCGCAGGATGAGGGGCGGCCGTGACACTGCCAGGACTATCTCCGGCCCTACGGGTGCCCATGATCTCTCCAGGGGACGGTGCTCGTCCGGGGTTGGAAGTTCGGGCACGCCGGCGAGGCCCTTCTCGGCGGCCACGGCGAGGTCGCCGCCATCGGCGGAAAGTAAGATGTGGAGGCCGGTTGAGTCAGGCCGCCCTGCGTCAGCAGTGGTGGTGGGCGGTGGGGCCATCTTTGCCTCTACTCGCATGGCGCCAACGACTGAATTTCAAACTCAGCCGGTTCCACAAGCTTCCGAGCACGTGCTGGCCACTCAGAGCTCTCCACGCGCCTCACCAACCCCAACATCTGACAAAGATACGGTGTTGGGCCCCATCTCTAGCTCGGATGTGCCACTGGGTGGCAAAGCGGAGGCAGACAGCTTGGTGGTATTTGGGCAGAAGGATAGGACTGTTGGTGCTGGTCCAGACCCAACAACTTTTGACCCTGCAGTGGAGGACCTGCCTTCTGGATGAGATTGTGGTGGATCCCGAGGCGGATCGGAGGAAAATTCGGCTTCTCCTCATAGGGCCAACTCTTGTGGCTCTCCTCTCCGCCCCTCGCTTGACGTGGCGCTCAGTAGTTCGCCGGATTCCCTTGGCCCCACGGGCCAGATGGAGAGCCTTGGCGTGGATGATTTGGCTACTGTGGGGGGCCCATATGGAAACGGCCCTCTGAAACATCGTCAAAGGCCCAAGACCCGTGTGTTGAGCAGGCTGAAGCCCACGGCGTTGAGTTTTAAACCTGCAACTCCCGTGCCTCAAGATGCTGATAAAGACGGTGCGCAGCTGCAAGCACTCATCTCGCAGATTCGCGAACACATCGACTCCCCGCTGCTTCCTCTTCCGGATGTGCAGACGATCCGGAGCCGCAGATACAAGTTTGTTCCTGAGCATGAACGGAGGCGTAGCGCGAGGCTGGCGGTCAAGGCTTGGTCCAGGCCAGCCTCTGCCATCAAGCGATCGCAGCAGCTGCTGATGACAAAGATTGGCATTGTTACGCCTGAAGAACAAATCTCTGAAGATCATCTAGCGCAGTATGCAGAGTTCTTCCGTGGACCGATGGCGCCTATTCAGGTGCAGGCTTTGGCCTCTCTGTTTGGGCTGCTGGTTCCAGTCGCGGTGGGCGAGGAAGACATGGTCTGAACCATGACTTCAAGCTGTCTTGCAGGTTGTTTGTAATGGAGTGGATTAATCATACCATTGCGGTCTGGAATATCAGAGGTGTAAACGATAGAAATAGGCAAACTGCGGCTAGGAACCTTGCAGATGATTGCAAGGCTTCGGTCATCTGCCTGGTGGAATCAAAAGTAGAACATGTTGATCGCTACTTAATAATGCAAATGTTGGGTCCGTGTTATGATGGTTTCTTTCACCTACCAGCGGTGGGCACTGCTGGTGGGATTATTGTGGCCTGGCAATCGCGCTTGGTGACTGTTTCTAACCCTCGGGTAGATACCTCCTCTCTCACGGCGTTTTTCTCCTTTGCTGATGGTGGGGAATGGTGGCATACCACAGTTTATGGCCCCAATGATGATAACCTCAAGCTGGAGTTTCTTGAGGAATTGCGGAGATACGCACCTGCTGTAATGGGATGTGGACTGTCGCCGGAGACTTCAATCTGATTGTTGAGGCGGCAGATAAAAACCAAGGCATCATAAATCGCAGAATGATGGGACGGTTCAGAAGGTTCCTCAATGATGTTGAGATGTCAGAGGCACCTCTCACTGGACGCCGGTTTACGTGGTCTAACGAACGTGCTACTCCGACTTTGGTTAAGCTCGACAGATGGTTCCATTCTTCGGACTGGGACGCGTGCTACTAACACAGCTTGCTACAGGCCCTCTCTACCAACATTTCTGATCACTGTGCTATTCTATTGTCGACAAATGTCTGTTTTCACACAAAGCGAAGGTTTCACTTCGAGAGTTTCTGTCCCTCCCAACCTAGGTTCTTGGATGTAGTTGCTACTACTTGGGCGCAGCAAACAGAAGACAGGGACCCTCTGCTCATCCTGGACACTAAGCTACGAGCAACTGGGCGTGCCCTGGCTTCTTGGGGACAAAAGAGAGTTGGTAATATCAAGCAGCAGCTGCTACTTGCGAATGAGATTATCTTTCAGCTGGATAAAGCCCAGGATCATCGACAACTATCCCCGGAGGAAGGCTGGCTCCGGAAGCAACTCAAAAAGAAGATCCTAGGTCTCGCATCGCTGCAACGTACCATGGCACGACAGCGGTCACGTCTGATCTGGCTTCAGGAAGGAGATGCAAACACCTCCTTCTTTCATGTGCATGCAAGCAACAGACGCCGGAAAAATCACTTGTTCAAGCTAAAGAGAGGGCAGGTGGAAGCTACTACACAAGAGGGCATGAACAAAATAGCTACCGAGTTCTTCCAGCAGCTGATTGGGACTCCACAACCTAGACCAGCAGCACTAAATCTGAACCAACTGAATTTCCCGGCGGTGGAGCTGTCTGATCTAGAGAGGGATGTTACTGAGACAAAAATATGGGAGGCGCTCAAGAGTTTACCGCCTGACAAGGCCCCAGGCCCTGACGGCTTCTCGCTGAGGTTTTATCAGGTTTGCTGGTCGATCGTCAAGGAGGATTTCATGCGGGCAATTATGCATCTGACAAAGAATGACTGGCGGAGTTTCCGGTCTCTGAATAGTGCTTTCATCACCTTACTGCCAAAGAAAATTGGAGCCTCAGACATCACTGAATTCAGTCCAATTAGCTTGCTCCATAGTGTGGCTAAGATCTTCTCCAAGGCTCTGTCAAATAGGCTCGCCCCCAAGCTGAACGAGCTCATCGCAACCAATCGGAGCGCCTACATCAGGGGACGAACGATCCAAGACAACTTTATGCTGGTAAATCAATCCCTTAAAACTTTTCATCAGAGAAACACACCGGCTATTTTTCTGAAACTCGACATTGCGCGAGCTTTCGATTCTCTCTCCTGGCCGTTTCTTTTGGAAGTGCTTCAGAGGCGAGGCTTTGGTCCGAATTTCTGTAAGTGGGTGGCTGCGATGTTGGCCACTGCCAATACCAGGTAATGGTCAATGGTTTCCCGGGAGAGCAGATCTTTCATGCACAAGGCGTGCGGCAGGGTGATTCGGCATCGCCTCAATTTTTCATCCTGGTTATGGACGTCTTGACTGCACTGTTTGGCAAGGCGGAGGAATTTGGAATTTTTGAGCCGCTGAATAGATGGGGTGTGCATCACCGCATATCAATCTACGCTAACGACGTAGCGATGTTCATCAGACCCAGAGAGCAGGAACTAGTAGCCACAAGACAATTGCTTCAATGTTTTGGTGAGGCGTCAGGGCTAGTCACAAATATGGCAAAAAGCGCAATCATGCCGGTCAGATGTGAGGAGGTGATTACAGAGGATCTGGTGCTGTCCTTTCCATGCCAAGTCGCGGAGTTCCCCTGTAAGTATCTGGGCATGCCTCTATCACCTAGGGCATTGCGGAAAATCGATTGGCACCCTCTCTTGGATGAGTTGGCGAGGCAGCTGGCCACTTGGAGAACAGCTATGCTGACGGAGGGTGGTCGAATAATTCTGATTACTTCGGTACTGATGATGATTTCAGTATATCATATGCTCTCTCTTGACCTCCCTCCATGGGTAATAGCAACAATAAACAAATCTCTCGGCGTTTCTTTTGGAAAGGCGCAGAAGATTGTAAGGGCGGGCACTGCAAAGTGGCCTGGGTTCAGGTGTGCAAACCTAAAGCTCTCGTGGACTGGGTTTTCATAATCTACAAATGCTCAACGATGCGTTACGCATCAGATGGAGATGGCTAGAGAAGGTGGGACATCTTAGGGCTTGGAGTGGGCTGAGCTTCAAGCTCTCAAGAGAGGCAGAGGCTATGTGCATTGCTGCCACCGAATGCACGGTTGGAGATGGAAAACAGACCTTGTTCTGGCGGGACCGATGGCTCAATGGGCAAAGTGCGAGCACCATTGCTCCTGATCTGGTGGCTTTTATTAAGCCTCGCAGCGCTTTGCAGATGACGGTGAACGAGGCTCTCACAGATAATAACTGGATTGCCAGGATCCAGGGCACGTTGTCAATCCCGGCTATTGTGCAGTTCATCGAATTGTGGCAAGAGGTTCAGTTGTTTCCTAATCTGACGACGGAACCGGACAGTTTCAGATGGGTTCTTACCGCCAATGGATCCTATTCTGCACGCTCGGCATACAATGCCTTCTTCCTTGGCACGACATACGCGGATTTTGCGGAGCTTCTATGGGAGAGTTGGGCTCCCCTTAAAGAGAAATTCTTCATGTGGATAGCCCTCCGAAACCGGTGCTGGACAGGGGTCAGGTTGGCAGCAAGAGGGCTCCCAGGTCCTGATAGATGCCTTCTTTGTGACCAATGCACGGAATCGATCGATCATCTCATGGTGTGCTGTCCTGTTTCACGCTCCATATGGTTTCGAATTCTATCAGAGGCAGGTTTCAGTCAGTTTGTGCCGCAAGGATATAACAGTTTCAGGTTATGGTGAAAAGCCTAGCACGCTGCACACCCAAGAGGCGCCGGAAGGAATTGGTCACGCTGATCACGGCCGGCTGTAGGCGATTTTGGCTGGAGCGGAATGATCGTAATTTTGAGCGTAAACAGGCAACAGAAGAGGTCATCATTCGTAGAATAAAAGAGGAGTTTCAGTTGTGGGCGCTTGCTAGGCCGCCAGCAGAGAGGCGTGAGGAGTAGATGTAATTTGTTTTTTCGCGGGCAGCGATGCTGCTTTGTAAGCTGTATGCTGTAAAACTCTCTCTAATCTTAATGTCTTGACATGCAAGTCTTGCATGTTCTTGAAAAAAAAAAAGAGTCACTAATTAACTAGCTAGGCACTAATAGAATATATATTTACCTTCCAGGTTGCAGCATAAGTACCATGTATTTTTATCAGGGTAAAGTCCTGAGTCTGAGAGCATGGGATTGCATCTTGTTAACGCTTAAGTTACAACAAGGTGTTACATGCATGACCGACGTAGAATATATGAGCCAACTAAACTATGGGCGATCGAGCTGGGCAGATGCCAGGACAATTTATAGATGATAAAAACCCAAAGTTATCTATAATATTCCATACGAAGTTATCTATAATATGTTGAATGTAAACGGCAATTAACGACATATGCACTGACCAGACAATCAAAAAATCAACAAAAGATCTAAGGCATGAAGCCACATGCCCGGCCTAACAGAAAAACCTCCACTATTTAAGCGAGACAGTACACACAAAAAACCTACAAGAGCATAATGTTCAGTGGAATTAAAATAGTATGTAGTTGCTCACTGTTCGCTGAGGTACAAGAGGAATCCATCGTCGCTGGCGTACTCGCCGCAGAACGTCTCGCACTGTCCCGCGATGCGGCGGACGGCGACGCAGGCCATCCCCTGCCGGTTGAGCCTGGAGGAGAGCTCGGCCTTGCCGCGCATGACGATGCGGCGCCACAGCTCGGGCTCGTCCCGCGCGCGCGGCGCCAGGAGCTGCACACCTGGTCAGCGCCCATCAGGATGTCGATGCGGTCCAGCTTGTGGAAGACGGCCAAGATCGAGTCCAGTGGCATGTCCGCCCAGTTCCTCGGCCTCTCCTCCTCCGTTGCCTTCTTGCCGTAGCGCCGACGGCGGCCGCGACGGCGGCGAGAGGAGGAGGGCATGGGGTGGCATGGTGTGTGTTGGGATGGTTTGGGCTCCATATATGGAATTTCTGGCGGCCGGTGCGGTGGTGCCTCGGACTGACAGTTGAGATCGCTGAAGACTCCTTCTACGAGAGGGGATCACGTCACCAATAACTTGGGTCAAAATCTGAAATCATTCAGATTTCAGACTTCAACGAAATAAAACAGATTCTCTTAGAAAGGGGATAATTGATGATAACCCCCGGTACCATTATGTTTGCTCACATGCCCCTTTTATGTGTCATTGACATGTGGGGTTTAAGTGGCCTGGGGAGGTTATCATCAAATCTCCCCTATTCATGACACTGTAAGGCATAAACTTTTGATTAATGAAATCGAAAGCATATCTTTACCTAATAATAAAAGAAGCAAGGCTTCTTGTTCATCCGTTTTTCTCAGTTTGGTTTGGAGATCGATCGGTGTCCCGATCCCGTGTGCTTCGCCTTACCGTTTCTTTGTCCATGTCCGTATATCGTACTCCCTCCGTATCAAAATATAAGTCAATCTACCTACTTACCACACATATGTATCTAGACATGTTTTAGTGCAAGATTCACATGAATCTTGCACTAAAACATGTCTAGATACATATGTGTGGTAAGTACGTAGAGTGACTTATATTTTGATACGGAGGGAGTATAAAAACTAACTAGGAAACTACAAAAACACGAGGCGCTATAAAAGTGGGCTAATCCCCTCGATCTGGAGAGCCAGTCGTCGCCGAGGAGCCTGGTGAGGTACGCCACAGAGCTAGAACATGTCGTCGCCATGAAGCCTGGCGAGGTACGCCATCCATCGTTGGGGCGTGGTCGCTGGAGAGCCTGGCGAGGTACGCCCGTCGTCATCGACTCGTCGCCCTGGCGTGGTCGTCGGGGAGCCTGGCGAGGTATACCGAGGCGAAGCAACGACGAGGCCGGGCATCAGAGCAGAGGAAGAGAGGAGACCCGGCCGAAGCACGGATTACACCGCCATCGACGCCTAGCTCGACGGAGGAGGCCACGTGACTGCTGACGAGCGGGGGAGGGTAGCACCGTAGCACCAGGCAAGATCTCGGTGCCCACGTCCACTCCCCTCGCCGCCATGTGGCTTCTACTCCTACTCCGATGTCGGGGGCTCCCTCCAACCTAGCGCAGGATCTCGGCTCCTCTGGCTATGGGTACGTTCCACGGCGGACGTCGTCTGAGCCGGCGTGGGTCGTCTGCCCCCATCACCTACGTGCTGTAAGCCTGTACTGAATCTTGCATATGCCCTTCACGCACCGTTCTGAACTTGACAGGCCGGACGCTCGCTCTGTACCTCCCGGCACCTCGCTAAACCTCACGATGGAGACATGGAGTCATGGTTCTGCGGTTCTGCCGGCCGGCCCGGCCAAACGCCTAGACCTCGCTAAACCTCACGATGGAGGCATGGTTCTTCCGGGGAGGCTGCGCAGAGTGTGCGCCAGCCCCAAATCCTCCGGCGCGGCAGCCCGCCCCGCCGATGCCGCGGAGGTGGGAAGCTGAAGGAATCGCACAGACGAGGATGAAAAAAGGGGCTGAGCCCGCTCGCGGGAAGTGCGATGGTGAGCTATCTGCCGTCTGCCGGAGGAGAAGTTGGTTGGATGCTTGCTATTGGTTGAGACTGATCGATGACAACAAGGTGCTCTGTGATTCTGAATTTCTGATGTCTATGCTGGTGCGTTAATAGGGCTGCGTGAGAAGGGGCATGTCCTTGAGGCGTCGCTATTGCCTGTTGGTGCGGAAGGTCATGGATAGGGGAAAACGCATTTGACATAGATTTAGCCTTTTCAAATATCTATTTTTTTGCCACTAACTGGTGAATTAATCAAATATGTTTATTCCAGAGATCTTAAGGTGTTTCTATTTCTTAAGGTGGTTCTACTACATGATTCTATGAAGAAGGCACCAATTTCGATATTTCCGCAAATGAGGGGTATCTATCCTGCTGGGTGTGCGTCTTCACAAAAAAGAATCTATGACTCGACGTTTCTTCATGTTGTTTAAGGATAAGACAGGTTCTGCCATCCTATTAGATTTTACATAGAATAGAAAGAGTATTTACCTAAGTTTATTTGGTTTGGCACCTGAATTAGGAACAACACAGCCGCCCATGAGATGAACACATACGTTTGTTCATATTTTTGTGATACTCCGTAGCGAAGCACGGGCACTTTGCTATATACTTGTTGGAAAAAATACAATTCGCACAAGAAGATACGAGAGTAGATAAAGAATTCTTGTTCAGGCCTCTAGCGAACTGAATACAACATCTCCGACCTCCCTTTGCTGTCCCGGGGATCAGTTGTTGTCTTGTTTAGCATAAATAGAGGAATTAAACAAGCTAGCTTAAAACTCCATGCAGAGAGGTGAGTCAATCCACAAGCTGAAAACCGTGGACTCAAATCCTAGCAAGAGTACACCGGACATCAAGGAAGGCAGCAGCATCCAGGCACCTCCATGCCTCCATCGGAAGCTCGAGATCACCAATTCATTAGATTCTAAGGAATCTATGTCGACGTCTGCGTGTGCCCTTGTCGAAACGCCTTTCATGCTCTTCAATATCGGTCTCCTTGGCGGGACTAAAGTACCTAAGGTGATCGGGATCATCAGAGTCATGGTTCTCGTACAAAAACTTGCAGTCACGCTCATTGTGGTACACGCGAGAACTAGAGCAATGACGAACAGGGATGCTGGGTACAAAATACTTGGTGCAGTCATTATAGGCATACGGATATACCTTCTTCGTCTTGATCCTGTCACACTTTGCTCGCATGCTGCTATCTATAACGACATTGTTGCAAATGGAAAGGTCAAGGGACACCAGGTGAGGGCAGTTGTCGAGGATGTTTGTTAGCCCTTCATTATCGAGGTTGCTGTGGTAAAGCTGCAGGGAGCGTAGCTCGTGCATCCTTGCGATTGCCAAGGCTTCGCTGTTGTCAGCATGGTATCCTCCTCGTACTTTGACATGTTTGAAGTGCTTCAGATTTTGAGAAGCCGTGGCAAATAGCTCAATAATCCATTTGGCATTTCTGTTATAACATTGGCAAAGCTCGAGCTCCTCCAACAGAGGGAACTTCTTTATCGCTTCTACAACTGCTTCATTGCGATAGTAGAAATCGGTAAGACCAAGGCTCTTCAGTAAGGGAGCCCTGCAAGAATAGCACAAGATCTAAGCACCTCGTAATATGCAGTCAATTCCAATCCTTCAAATTTAATTAGGAAGCAACAATTAGTTCAATGGAAGAAAGAAATATCCAGACGATTGAAAATAACACTTCCTTGCTGCTCCTCTAGAAAGCCACTTTATTACTGCACAAGCATTTCATTTGCATAGAGTTTGTTCTTAAGGGGCACATTAACTTTATTATGATATCATATTAAGCACGACAAATACTGGCATTACTTTTTCTGTTTAGAAGAAATTCTGTGTTCCAATTGATGCTCTGTATCACTCGTGTTATTTGCTATAAGATTATCTCAAATGAAACATTTTTATTAACTGTATGCTTAGTCCAATCTTGTTGCCAACTCAATGCTATTGAAATTTAAATTATATTTTTTGTTCACCATGGTTTTTTTAGATAAAAGGCACTTCCGGGTGCCCGACTTTATTAATAAGTATTAATGAAGCCATCCAGTAAACAGAAAAGAAAAGGAAAAAAAATTCAGGCCACCTGCCAGATGTGCAGAGAGTTCGAGTAGCGACGTTGGAGACTATCTGGGCCGTAGATCTTCAGATTGACGGATTACCTCGCCACTGTACGCGAAGCGGTAAGTTGCAAAATAGTCCATCGATCTGGGATGTACGGTGCAGAATAGATTCGACAACGCTGCTAACGGAACTTCTAACAACACTTGACACTTCTTCTGAGTTATCTGATCCAGCATCCTCAACTTCGTCAACAGAACGAGGCCCACACGCGCCGAGAAGACGGCGCCGAGCACGGCGAGGCGGACCTCCTTGACCGCCGTCGCCAGCGGAGGCCAGCCGCGCCCCCGCGACCGGCGACCACACCCCTAGCAGCCAGCGCTGGCCGGAGACACGCCCATGTCGCCTCCCGAGACGCCATGTCCGTCGCCAGCCCCTCACCTCCACGGCAGAACAGCTGCAACCAAACAAGCAACCAAATCAAAAGGGCCCCTTGCACTTCTACCTCGCAGGGGCATGGCCGAGGACCCTGGGAGCGACCCCCCGCTCCCACGGCCGGCACCGCAGCTCTTGTCTCGCCGACGGAACACTTCCCTACGTTCACCGCCACTCCTCTGCCGCGGGTCTTCGATGCGCACTGCCAATCCTCTGCCTCAGAGCTTCGTTGCACCACTGTTGATGACTTGGGCTGCGCACCTTGCTTGCTGTCCCAAAGACGACCTTCTTCAAGGCGTCAGTAGGGAGCGTCCCCACGCTCCCGCAGCTGGCGCCTCAGCTCTTCTACCTCGAAACCTAGGCACTGATGCAGGTCTTCGATGCGGCGACAGACACCGCCAGTCCTCCGCCGCAGAACTTCAATGAGAACTCACGAGGTCCACACGCGCCGAGAAGACGGCGTCGAGCACGGCGAGGCGGAACCCCTTGACCGCCGTCGCCAGGGGAGGCCGGCCGCGCCCCGCGACCGGCGACCAAACCCCTAGCAGCCAGCGTTGGCCGGAGACGCGCCCATGTTGCCTCCCGAGACGCCATGCCCGTCGCCAACCCCTCACCTCCACGGCAGAACAACTGAATTCTTCTTCTGGAGCAGGCGTTGCGCCCGGTCGAGCACCATCCCCTCAGTCTCGCCTTTGCCTCTGTCGCTCTTCCGAGTCCCCTCCACCGACGACGGGCGGCTGCACAAGGCCCGCGCCACCGGAGCAGCTCTGATGTTCAGCCATATACAACCTCCTGTTTGCCAAGCGTAGGTTCCAATCTTGGAGACTGGCTTTGAAATCTGAAGCAACTGAATCAACCAGAAATGCGACAACCAATCAAATGCTGAAAACCTTATCACGAAGACCCCAATCTCCAATAGCAGACAATATAGCCTGGCTCAATTGGTGTGCATTGCAGGAAGGATCCACGGAACGAAATGTGATGATATTTTCTGCTTCTCCCATTCATCGTCAATGTAATGAACACTCAAGCACACGAAGGGTGAGATCAGATCATAGTGCCACACATGAGCATGCAAGCAAACCCGACTGCGCAAAGCTGCAAACTTCTCCTTCAGCTTGGTTTTTTCTTTCTCAAACAGTGTCCTAAAGAGCATAAACATGCCCGTCGGCATCTTGACCTATTCTAACAAGTTCCTCATGGGGCTCAGTCTGATCAACCTTCGGATCATTCTGGTTCAAGTTAGTGGGAGTATCCTGCTCAGGCACTTTAAGTTCCACAAGCGACAGATTCATCTGATCTTTGTCAGTCGGAGAGTCACACAAGGCAAAATTCTTCTGATCATGCATTGCAAATTCCATATGAGGCAAATTCTGACTAACCTTCTGACTTTCCATATTACCGGTGCCGATGTTGATGAAAACCTGGTGGCAGTGCAAGCACTCGCCCCTCGCGTCCTTCCCGACGATGTAGCCTGGAGACACCCGGACCCTCCTCCAACGCCAGCCTCCTTGCCGGCCTGTCGGGTTGCCCTTGCTGCGCAGCTCCAATGCCCGCTGAGAGATATGAAGATGGCGGCGCAGCCCCCCCAGCGCAGGCCGTCCGATCCAGAGCACTGTCCACGAGTCGCAAAACCGTCCGCGTAACTGCAGGCCCAACAACCACCTCGCGGCCCACCCCAAGGCCTTCAACAGAACTGACCCTGACTGACTGGCTCCACCAGGCCCAGCGGCAGAGCGGCCCAAAAGCGAACCCGGCCCATAGGGGCAAACCCTAGCTCACTGTCTTCCTCCTGCACGACGCTCCCAGGCGGCAGCGGCGGCGCGGCCACCGGATCCACCGGCAGCGGCACCACCAGCGAGCCGACCACGAACTTCCAGGTGACCAGCACCCCTGTGCTAGCCGCCGAGCGCTGAAGTCCGACCCCTGCCGAACTGAGCGGAGGCAAATCGACGAACGAGCCCGGCGCCCACGCCGTCCCGCAGGTTGTCGACGATGGCGGCGCCGCCGCAGCCGCCGGCATGGCGAGGTCCCCCTGGTCCTCTCCGCTTGGCGGATCTTGAAGATCCCGAGGCAAGAACGCCCCCAACGTCACCGCCCCTCGCGGCGCTTGGGACGCGTCCTGCCCGACGACGCCATCAGAGACCTCCAACGCTCCCACTCTGTCCCGCACGGCACCGCCCTCGGCACCGGCGATCTCCGCCGGCGTCCGACGCCCCTTGCGCCGGCGCACCTTGCGGTCTTCACGGCGCAGATCTGGCGCCCCGGCCAGTCGCCACGCGCGTCGTGAACTCTGGGTGGATTGGACACCCTGAGCCTCCTTGTTCACCATGGTTATGCTCCTAATTTCTTGAAATCATTGCTGTCATTGACACTTGATTTAAATCATAAAAATTAATGAACACACTATATGTCCTTAAGTCATTTTTCATACCAGCGTCAATGGTCGTATACATCATTAAGTTAAAGTGTTTCTAGCAGATGAGCATTCACATTCAACTAGCCAAAACATTCAACAAGGAAACAAAGCATGCACAATAACAATGTCTGATATAGCCGAAGACGAGATCATTGGTTTTCAGACAAAGAATCTACATACTTGTTGTCAAAACCGGCACTACTAACAGCCTCTACCAACCGGCGCCATCTCTCTAGCAAATCACAGCGTTAAGAAAGCCCAAGGCTAGCGGCTAGCCTGTTCCTATGGAGATAACGTCGGAAGCAGTTTGATGACATCACCGCCTGGATCCAGCTACTTCCACACCACCATCCATCTCTGTCGCCGTAGATGGAAGGAGAGCAGATTAAGGGCATCTCCAGCCGTCCCCCAGCGTCCAAAATAGCGCCGTTTTGGGCCAAATAGCGTCGTTTTTCAACCAGTCGTCCCTCCCAGGAGACCAAATAGCGCCGCTTTGCGCCGTTTTGGCGCCGGCGCACCCAGGCCAAACCCAGCCCATTGGGTTGCGCCTGGGGGGCAGAAATGGCGCGCAAAATCAGGCGGGCCAGCGCTGTCAACGACCAAGCGAAATGGCGCGGAAACAGAACCGCCCGTGAGCGGCCGCGTCCTCATCCTCTCGGCTCCCGCGCCGGTCAAATGCTGCCGGAGTAATGGCGTGGCCAGTGCCCAGTGAGCGGCCGTGGCCGAGTCGTCCAATCGTGGGGCACGCGGCGCAGTAATGGCGCGCCACCGCCGCTCCGTCTGACCTTCCAAACGCGCTATAAAATCCCGTCTCCTCGCCGTGCACAGCCACACCATTCTCTCGCCGTCTTCCTCCCTCTCGCACTCGCCTCCCTCCAGCTCTCCTCTCTCGCCCAGTTCTCCTCTTCGCGATGGCCGAGCGATTCCCCGCGATGACGCCGCCGCAAACGGCTTCGGCCGCCGCCACCTCCTCAAGGACGAGGCGCGCATGCTATACGAGGTGGGCTACCCCACACCGCATGACATGCGCGTCCCTGGCGCGTCCGGCGACCAGGCATCGTGGCATCTGAGCGCGGGCGGCGTGCCCGTGCCTCCGCCGCCAGAAGGGGCGGAACGGGAGCACGCGATCGAGGAGGTGATCGCCGGCCTGACTCCAGCGCAGGCGGCGGATCCCCGTTGGCAGCCGGACAACAACGCGTTCTGGACGCAGTACTTCGTCCGGCGCCACGAGCAGGAGCTCGCTGACACAGGCCGCAACGGCCCGGTGGAGGGCCGCTGCAACTCCAAGGGCCGCAAGCGGTGGTGGGGCGGGGAAGGGCGGACGCTCGAGTTCGTCCTCGACTACATCGCCGCCAGCAACGAGCCCCGGCTCACCATGCCGCCGCGCAGGTCGTCGTGGCTGCCGCGGCGGATGGGAGCCCCCACCTCCTGCTCTTCCTCCTCCGGCGCGCGCTCGGCGCCGCGCTCGGCGCCTCCCTCTGTCACGCCGCCCTGCCTAAACTCCGGGCGGCGTGTTCCAACGCACAGCGGCACGCTGCGCATCAAGGAGCGCTGATGCATGTAAAATGCATACATGAACTTTGCATTATATTACTTATATTTCAATCATATTTGCATCATATAAGGGTTATATCATTGTTTTATATTGATTTTGGGAATATTTCACAGTTTCCCTATTTTCTGGAATTAACCCTGCACTGGCAGAAAACCCTATTTTCTATATTTTGATGTTTCAGGGACCCAAACGACGTCCAAATGACCTAATATTTTGCGGGGATCATTTTTTGGAAGGAACAAAGCGTAGGAGCGAAGGAAGCGAAAAATGGAAACCCGAGGGCCAAAAGAGGTGGGCCCACGCGCCAGATTTCTTGGCCGCGTGGGACCCCCTATCCTGGGCCTCGAGCCTTCGATGCCGTCGATCTTCGTCCCCGTGCCTTCGACTTGACCTAAAAACGACTATAAAAATAGTCCCTCGACGGCTTTCGGAAGGGAGCGCCGCAGAAACACAAAACCACGAAAAAGAAGACCTGGAGCTGCAGATTGGAGGGGGAAAACTCCGGCGGGGCGCTGCCGGGGTGGTCTCCATCTTCTCCAACATCTCCACCATCATCACCATGATGAAGGGGGAGTAGTCCACCCCCTGGACTTTGGGTTTGTGGTGGTAACTTGATCTAATCTCTCTATGTATGATCATTGTTGAAGTCCATATGATGCGCCTTGCATAAGTATGGATCTATCTATGTAATTCCTATGGTGGATATTGTGGTATGAGATGATATTTGTTATGCATTTACCGTTGTGTTGGATCTTTTATGACTTGTCATACTTTGGAGATATTCTATGATGCATGTGATGGTTCGATTTATGCATAATGCCTTGTTTATCCATGTCATGAGGTGATTGACACCACCAAGTGTAGATAGATGAGAGAGATGTGGTCATGCACATGAAATATGAATCATTGCACTAGTGTTTAGAATATTGTACATTATGAAGTATGATGTATGTAGGTACGGGATGGCCGATGTGACAACGGCATATGTATTGAGTGACACAATACAGCCCAACATCCTTTATCTGGAGGTAAAAGGAAGAAGTATGATGTGGGAGTGACAACAAACCACGCTAGCCTTACGAGGGTGACCTAGCAACACAAAATGATTATTTTCTTTCAACACAAAATGATTATTTTCTTTCAACTATGTGTTTTAGTACATTTAGCCGTCATAGAAGTTTACCATTAAAGCATGACAATTGTGTGTATTTTTTATCTATAACATGATAATCACCATAGATGGGAGAGATGATTGAGTGAACCCATGAAGCCATGTCCATCGTTCCTATAAGAGAAAACCTTTGTCTTGTCCTCTTGCATTGAAGAGGATTGAGACACTTTTACATTCTTGTTTTGTTACATTAAACTTCCATCCATTAAATCAACCATCTTGTTCTTTAAACCTGTTTAGTGCATAATCAACTAAAACTTGTGACACTTTAGTTGTAGCGAATAGATAACTTTTCCTTCTTGCTCCTGCGGATCGATACCCTACTACCACATTAAGAGGTGTTACAGTGATCCCCTGCTCTTGGGGGTTATCAAGCGCCGCCCCGCGTCGCCGCCCCGCGGATTCTTCCGCCGCCTCGTCAAGCCCAAGACGGAGGGCAAGAAGAAGGCGCCGGAAGAGTCGCAGGCGCCGCGGACTACCTCGGGGCGACGGCCAGGATGGGGGCGCCGGAGGAGGAGTTCCCCGGCGAGAGGCTCGCCCTCGAAGCCTCGTTCAACGAGGTTCTCCCGGCGTCGGACGACGTCGCCGACGAATGGTCGGCGAGGATGTACGCGGAGGAGGAGGTGGAGCGCCAGCGGCGCATCCTCGAGGAGCTAGAGCGCGAGCGCGCGGCGGCGCAGCGCCAGCGGGAACGCCGCGAGCGCGCGACGTCTACTGGCGGCCGTCGCATTCCGCCTCCGTCGCCGCCGCCGGAGTACTACATCCTCGACCCGAGCGACGAGGATGAGGACACCCCCAGCGCGCCCGGGCCGAGTAGGTGGCACGGCGGAGACGCCGGCGAAGGCCCCAGCAGCCCCGCTGGGAGCGGCTCCGACGGCGACGACGGCGGCGACGGCGGCGACTACACCGTGTTCTACAGCCAGTTGGGCATGTAGAACGGCGTAGATCGCCAAGTTATCTTTTCTTATGTTTTTATTTTAAGTTTGTAATATGTAATCGGCGAATTTTCACCATATATGAATGAAACCTGCACAGAACGCAGTGTTCTCCGATTTGTCACCAGATCCTTTTGCACAGAATGCAGCCAGTCATCAGCCACAATTGGGTCAGTTGTAGTTGAGAACTTGTTTGGCCTAAGCCTAAGAAACCTGGCAAGTCTGTCCACTTGGGGAGGAGGTGGTGGTGGTGGAGGTCCATGTTGATTTGCCATGAATTGAGCCATCATGGTCATTAGCTGAGTCTGGGCCGCCATCATCTGTTGCATCATAGCTTCGTTGTTGTTGTTGTTGTTGTTGTTGTTGTGTTGTTGTTATTGTTGTTGTTGTTGTCACGACGGGGAGGCATCTGTGGTTTCAGCATAGGTGAGTAAAAGATGGACAGGTCTATGAGAAATAATTCTACCCATACAAGCATCACATAGAAAGCAATCAAACAACACATCAAGCAAAACTTCAACTCCAAAATTTTCTCTTGTCTTCAATTCGAACTAAACATCAAAGGGTACTAGGTATTGTCCTACCACAAGTTGGTAGTTCCAAACTAAAATTCGAAAATTTAAAAGGCGTAAGGTAAAATGGTGCGTAAGGTAAGTGGTAGTCTCACTAACTATCCTAGTCCTCAATCATGGCGCCTTCATCTACTTCTTCTTCAAATTCTTGGATTTCAAAGCCTTCCTGAATAAGCACGCTTCTGAGATCCTTCACTTCCTTCTCCAATTCTGAGTTTTCTGTCTTGGAGTTCCTTCTTCTCAGCACGAAGTCGCTTGATCAAGTCACAATCAGCTTCAAGCTCCACATCATTGGTGGAGAGTTCTTCCTTCAAGTCCCTTATTTGCTTGTTTCTTTGCTTGACTCTCTTCTCTTGACTTATGAATTTCTTCTCTTGGGCCTTGAACTTCTCTTCTAGCTCCTTGGTCTTCTCTTCTTGCTCTTTTGTCTTCTCATCATTCACTTGGACTTGGGCGCAAAGCTCATCATTCTTGTGGAGTTCTTCACTGGTATCAAAGTAAAGATCATGGACTAAGAGTTCTAAGCCTTGGAAATAGTCGCTCACGAACTCATCTTTGCCCATGTTCTCGGTGCCATAGCAGAAGGGTGATCCTTCATCGTCACGCCTTCCAAAAGGGAAGGAGTAGTGCCCCTCCAATTCCTTGGAGTAGCGTCCACAAAGGCAAGCTATCACGTGTTGCATGATGATGTCGATTCCTCTCTCCATGGAGACTCCCATTACTCTATACTCAATGGGTGCTTCGCCTTCACGTCCTTGTTGAAACGCCCTGATTCCCCAAAGGCCTTCTCTTTTGAACTTCTTCAAGATGCATCCCTTGATCATGGGTGTAGGTAGCTTCAGGTGCTTGAGGATGTCGAACATGATGCTGCCGAAGCGGGTCACCGGGTAGTCCTCCTCGTCAATGTACTCGAACCTCTTCGTCATCCTTTAGTTTAGGAAGAAACAAAGTATGAGATAATGCATAAGTAAAGAATTACGAGTACTTAGAAGAAAAAGCAAGAATATATCATAGAAGCTTTTATACTTAGTAAATAAATTAAGTTTTTGGCCAACTTAGTTCTAACCAAACCTAGGGTTTCGATCCTACAGGCAACACTATGCTCTGATACCATCTGTAATGTACCTGCACTTAGAAAATGGCAAGGTACCTGTGTATAGTGCAAACCCCTGGATCGTTTCATTTGCACACACAGTTTAAGATGAATATCACAACATTGTATCAATTATTACACGAATGATCCAGACTTGGAAAAATAAATGGTTCGATACATCTTTGCATAGCTTAAAGCTAGCTTAAAATAGTAAAGCAGCGGAAATAAATCTTCAAAGAGCCTCCATCTTCATGATGCGCCACAGGCGAAAACATGTTGGTTGTAGACTCGAAACCCAAACGTAGTCCTTACTCATCGTCAGAAAATTCTGCAACAATTAATAATTTGCAACAGAGTGGGTCAGATACCATTAAAAATGGATCTGGCAAGGGACACTATGTGGACACTTAATGGAATAACTCTATAGCCTATATGCATATTTGGCTGGTGGAGTTCAAGGCTATTTTGCATAAAAGCCAATTTTGCCTAACACTTTGTAAAGCTTTTCTTCAAATGTTCGAGACAATATGGCATGAAATCCATAGTCTCGTCTACCCTTGTTCACCCATCAAGTTTTACTTAGAGAAATAAGATGTTGGGAGCCTCCGATGCCATCCTTGATCAGCTGCTTCAATTGTCCATAACCGGGGACACGGCTAAGTACTTAGTTTTTAACTCTGTAGAGGTTGTGCACTTTCACCATTAGACCCAACAAACCCAAACTATCCTCAAGCACTCAATTTGTGCTAAGGAAAAGGAGAGAGTTGAGACGAGACTTTTCAGAAGCATATTCCCCATCCCATGCTAGCTTGACCCGTTCCACCTACATCATCTACATCTGCTTGTCAAGCCGGGAGGAGTCCACGCAACCTAATCCATCTAGCCAGAGCCCATTTGACTAATGGCTGCACGGTAAGCAACTTCACTTAGAGAAACATTGGTCCCTTTAATCCTGGGTGGCAATCCACAAGTGAATAAACACTCAACTCTGGCAGCCATGCAATCCCAAATCCACCCAGGTGATAAATTAACTTAGTAGAATTTAAGCTTTGAATAAAACAAATTTGCATAGCATCAATAATTCTACCAAGTTATCAATAGGATTCTAGACACAACTAGTGTAAAGGAGATAGTAGTTTTAGCATAGCAATACTATCCTACACATGCATATACAGAAATACACTAAGTCATGCATAGAAAAATACTTAGGAAATTTATGGGGGTGTGCCACTTGCCTTGGCAACAAGCAGAATAGCAACAACAGCTGCAACAATCCTCGTTTCCCTCCGGAGATTCTAACACAACAAACAATACATAATGAACAAACAACTTTCATAAAACTTCTAAGGAAAATATGTCATGCATGATGTGCAAAATATTTCTAAGGACTAGAGATGCATGCATGCCATGAAATAATTCTAAGTTAAAGCAAGCCATTCATGAAGGTCCAAAAATGACTAAGGACCAAGGTCCTAGCACTTGGTTCGAAATTTAACTAAGGGCTAAAACTAACATATCAAGACCAAATAAATTTCTAAGGAAAGTAAACAAAATATGAAGTGCTAAAATTTTCTAAGGAGCAAGTACTTAGAATATTTTCTAAGGAAACAACTAAGTTTTCTAGATGCTAGAAATTTCTAAGGACAAGGTTTAGCACTTTTAATGTGTTGAAAATTTCTAAGGAAAATTCTAATTAAAGGTGTTGTCAAAATTTTATTACCCAAAATTTTCTAAGGAAGAAAGTTACTCTATTTGTAGGGCAGAATATTTCTAAGTACTTTTATAGCTAGGATGATCAAAATATAGCTAAGTCATTTTATTTGGCCAAGTATAAGGAGAAAGAAAATTTTAATCAATTTTTAATTATTAAAATTACCACCTAAAGCATTTAATCCTAATTAATTATCAAAACGTAGCAAATTACTTTTATAAAAATTACTGAATATTACTACGGCCAGAAATTAGACATATAAAATTATAACTAAAGAAAATACTTTAAAATCTATTTCTAAACTTAAAATATAGCCAGAATATCAATTAAACCACTTTTAAAATTAATCTAAAATAATTTCGTCAAAACCTCAAATTAAGCGTACATAAAGTTTCTACACATTATAAGCTTTCCAAAAATATAAATTTCATAAATTTTGGATAAAGGAATAAAAATTAATAATGAATCTAAAATACAGGGACCTATCCGTGATGCGCAGGGGCTTAAACGTAAATAAAACGAAAAAGATCTTCGCGCTGGAGTCCTTAGTCGACGTGGCGTCTTCTGGTTGGTGCGGAGCCTCCGTTGACTGGTCTTGCGGGCGATGCGGGCGCGGACGGGTTGCGGCGCGGACGGACGTGGACGAACGCGGGAGACGCGGACGGCTGGACGACGTGGAGACTTCTGGTTGGCTGATACCCCTTCGCGTGGACGAGCTAATCTGGAGCGTTGATCTTAGATCTAACGGCTTACAGCTAATGAACCAAAAACGGGCGGCGCGGCTGAACGGAAACATGCCGGAAGACTACTTCCACGGTGGCGCCATGGCCGGAGCTTCGCCGGAATTTAATCTAGGCCTAACTACGGGTCATGGGGCGTACCGCGGCGTTCAGGGCGACGATGCGGAGTCGATGTCGTTGATGGCGTGGTCGCGGGCGTCCTTCTCCTTCCTAGATCGATCGCCGAAGTTGGTGTGGCGGCTGGAGCTTCGGGTCGATGATGGTTTGCTCGATCTGCTGCGCGAAAAAAATACGGCGTGGTGTCAGGGGGGTGCGCACGGTCGAGGCGAAGCGAAGGGGAGGGTTGCGAGGGGCAATGCACGCAAGGGCTCACCGGAATACGGCGAGGTCGTCGACGACAGTGGCGGCACGGCGGCGACTCGTGCGGGCAGCCTGGGGGCTCTCGTCTCGATTTGTTTGGGGCAAAACGACGGCGGTGTCGTGGAGTTTATATAGGGGGCAAAAACGCGTGCGATTGCGTGCGAAACAAGCCGGATTCGGTTAGGATTTGGTTAGGGTTTCGTCGGTGAGGACTCCGTGTTCATCACGTTGAGGGACGGGATGACAGGTGGGTCCCGCACGTCAGCGAGAGGGAGAAAGAGAGGTGGGCTGGGCCGGGGTGGTCTGCTACGTTACGCGGCGCGAGAGAAAGAGTGGGTTCGGCCCAAACGCTGTAGGAGCGCATTTTTTTTCCAGAAACTCGTTTTTCTTTTCTGTTTTTAAACAACATCAAATATCTTTTGTATTTCAAACTCGAATTCACTCAAACCCCTTTCAATAAATTTGTAAAAACATGCCCACATGTTTAGCATGTAATGGGGATATAATTTTCAAAATCTTTATTTGAAAATTTGAAATAGTTTGAGAAGGCATTTGCAGATACTTTGCAATTTAGGTTTTTGAGATAAATTCTCTAAATTTCATAATTTGAATTCAAACACAATGCAAACAATGATGCAATGACATGATGCATGATGCAAATGAAAAGTTTTAAATTTTTGTGAAAATTGGGATGTTACAAACCTAACCCCCTTAAGATGAATCTCGCCCTCGAGATTCGGTTTGGCTAGCAAATAGGTGAGGATGTTCTTCTCTAAGGTCATCTTCTCTTTCCCAAGTTGCTTCTTCCTCTGAATGGTGATTCCATTGTACTTTGCAAAATTTGATAGTCTTGGTTCTGGTAATTCTCTCTGCTGTCTCCAAAATTTTTATGGGTTTTTCCTCATAGGTGAGATCACTTTCCAGCTGAACTTCTTCTAGTGGCACTGTATCCTCAGCGGAGTTTCTGCCATTTCAGGGTGACACTTCTTCAGCTGACTAACATGGAAAACATTGTGAACTGCGGAAAGTGCTTCCGGTAGTTCCAATTCATAAGCCACTTCTCCTTTACGTGACAAAACTTTATAAGGTCCAATAAACCTTGGTGACAGTTTTCCTTTGATTCCAAACCTCTTCACTCCACGAAGGGGTGAGACTCTAAGATAGGCTCTATCTCCAATATCATAAGTGACTTCTCTCCGTTTGGAATCAGCATAACTTTTCTGCCTAGATTGAGCTGCCTTCAATCTGTCCTTAATCAGCCTAACCTTTTCTTCAGCTTCTTCGATTATATCAGGACCAAACAGACTTCTTTCTCCTACTCCACTCCACAAAAGTGGGGTAGTGCATTTCCTTCCATACAGTGCTTCAAATGGTGACATCTCTATGCTGGCTTGATAACTATTATTATAAGAGAACTCAGCATATGGGAGATTATCATCCCAACTAGACTTATAGTCTAATGCACATGCTCTCAGCATGTCCTCCAGGATTTGATTTACCCTTTCAGTCTGTCCATCAGTCTGGGGGTGAAAGGCTGTGCTAAACTCTAGCCTAGTTCCAAGGACTTCATGTAACTGCTTCCAGAAATGTGAAGTGAATTGAGTGCCTCTATCTGACACAATCTTCTTTGGAACTCCATGCAAACATACTATTCTCTTCATGTAAATATCTGCTAGCTTGGCACTTGTGTAAGTTGTCTTCACAGGCACGAAATGAGCTACCTTGGTCAAACGATCAACAATAACCCAAATAGAATCATAACCAGACTTGGTTCTGGGTAGACCTGTGATGAAGTCCATCCCAATCTGATCCCATTTCCAGTCGGGTACTGGCAAAGGTTGAAGTAACCCTGCTGGCTTCTGATGCTCAGCTTTACACGGCTACACACATCACACTTGGCAATATATTCAGCAATATCTCTTTTCAAATTGTTCCACCAAAACCTCTCCTTCACATCCATATACATCTTGGTGTTACCCGGGTGTATGGAGTAAGGTGAATCATGGGCTTCCTGAAGTATCAACTTTCTGAGATCTACATCTTCTGGAACACAAATTCGTTTCATGAACCATACTGTGCCTTCTTCATCTAGTCGAAAACCTTTGGCCTTGCCTTCACCTAAATTTTTCTTGATTTCTTCCATCACTTTGTCTTTTTGAGCCTCCTTGATTTTGTCCATCAAAAAGGTTGCACTTCTAGAGATGCTACAAAACCTTCAGGTACTATCTCCAACCTAAGATCCTTGAATCCCTTGCATAGTCTTCTGGCAATTCCCCTGCCGTGAGTCCGTTAACATAAGTTTTACGGCTTAAGGCATCAGCTACTACATTGGCTTTTCCTGGGTGGTATTGCAAACTCAGGTCATAGTCCTTAATCAATTCCAGCCATCTCCTTTGTCGCATGTTCATTTCCTTCTGTGTGAAGAAGTATTTAAGACTTTTATGGTCCGTGAATACTTCACAACGCTTTCCATAGAGATAGGGCCTCCATATCTTCAGGGCATGTACTACTGCTGCTAATTCTAAGTCATGTGTGGGGTAGTTGACTTCATGCTTCTTGAGCTGCCTTGAGGCATATGACACCACTTTGCCTTCTTGCATCAACACACCTCCAAGTCCTCGATGTGAAGCATCGCAGTACACTTGGAAATCTTTCTCCAGATCTGGTAAACATAGAATAGGTGCTGATACTAAACGTTTCTTCAGTTCTTGAAAACTAGTTTCACATTCTTCGGTCCACACAAACTTCTTGCCCTTTTGTAGCAATTCTGTTAAGGCCTTAGCAATTTTGGAGAAATTTTCAATGAATCTCCTATAGTATCCTGCTAGTCCCAGAAAACTACGGATTCTCCCACATTCTTGGGCGACTCCCAGTTGGTTACTGCCGAAACCTTTTCAGGGTCTACTGCTATTCCATCCTTAGACACAATGTGTCCTAGAATCCTACTTGTTCCAGCCAAAACTCACATTTGCTGAACTTGCCATACAATTTGTGCTCTCTAAGTCTTTGCAAAACTTGACGTAGATGTTCCTCATGTTCCTTGTGGCTTTTGGAGTAGATCAAGATGTCATCGATGAACACAACGACAAACTTGTCTAAGAAATCCATGAACACTTTATTCATCATATTCATGAAGTATGCCGGCGCATTGGTTAAGCCAAAAGGCATAACTGTGTACTCATACAGACCGTACCGGGTGGTGAAAGCAGTCTTAGGTATGTCCAACTCTCTAACCTTCATCTGAAAGTATCCAGATCTGAGATCAATCTTTGAGAACACACAGGCTCCTTTCAATTGATCAAAGAGGTCGTTGATTCTAGGGAGTGGGTATTTGTTCTTAATGGTTACTTCATTTAAAGCTCTATAGTCCGTGACTAGCCTCTGAGTACTGTCTTTCTTCTCAACAAACAAGATTGGTGCTCCCCAAGGTGAAGAACTTGGACGGATAAAACCTTTCTGCAACTGTTCCTCCAACTGTTTCTTGAGTTCTTTCAGTTCCTCTGTCGCCATTGGGTATGGCCTCTTGGCTATTGGCCCTGTGCCTGGTTTAAGCTCAATGAGAAACTCAACATCTCTATCGGGTGGCATTCCCGGTAGTTCTTCAGGAAACACATCTGGGTATTCCCTTACTATGAGCACATCACCGAGGCTAACCCCCTTAAGAGAATTAACCTAAACTTCTTCATTTCAAATTTTGACTTGAATCTGATCTTCTTCTTTTCTGGGTGGTGAGGGTGATTGCTCTGTTTGCACAGTCTATGATCCCCTCGAAATGAGTCATCCAATCCATTCCCAGAATGACATCTAGACCTTGGGTTTCTAGGATGATTAGGTTTGCGGGAAACTGGTGCTTTCCAATCTCAAGGTTAAGTTGTCTACACCCAGAGTTTACTAACATTTCTCCGCCAGGAGAGCTTACTCTAATTGGTTTGCCTATGGTTTCCTCAACTAGCCCATGCTTGTTTACAAATTCTCTTGAAATGAATGAATGCGATGCTCCAGTATCAAATAAAACTAATGCTGGACAGAGTTGATTAGGAACGTACCAATCACAGCATCAGGTTCATCATAGACTTCTTCAACATTGATGTGGTTCACATGTCCCTTGTTGAAAGGATTGGGCTTGGTAGGAGTGTCCACTCTCTTCTCAGGGCAATCTGTGGCATAATGGCCCTTGTTGTTGCACTTGAAGCAAAGCACTTGGCTGAGATCCTTCTGGGTTCAGAATTTGGGCGATGCTGTCCATTGTTATGGTTATGTCCAGCATGTCCATTTCCCCTGTGTCCTCCATTTGATCCTCCATTGTTTCCCTTGAATCCTCCATTGTGATTGTGAGCATGGGGTTTGTGAAAGTTGCCCCCATTGTGGTTCCCATGTTTATGACCATGGTTCCCATCATGAACAAAGTGCTTCTTAAATGAGGGTTCAGAGTGGTGCTTGTTTGAATTCATCTTCCTCTTCCTGTTTTCAGCTTTCTTCATGCTATCCTCAAGGGTGATTGCCTGATCAAGAAGTGTCTGATAAGTTGGAGCATAAGCCACAGTCAAAGGTATCTTCAGCTCATCACTTAGTCCCTTGAGAAATTTAGCCTTCCTCTTTACATCTGTGTCAACGTCCTCAGGAGCATATCGAGACAAGGCATGAAAGTCATCCATGTACTCCTTAAGACTTCTGTTCCCCTGACGCAGATTGCGGAACTCTTCCTGTTTCAGATTCATAATGCCTGTGGAGATATGAGCATTACGAAATCCTTCCTTGAATTCCTCCCAAGTCAAAGTGTCCAATGGGTGAGTAATCTGATAAGTTTCCCACCATTGGGCTGCAGGTCCTTCAAGCAGATGTGCGGTGAACCTAATTTTCTCAGCATCTTCACATTCAGCTGTCACCAGATCCTTTTGCACAGAACGCAGCCAGTCATCAGCCACAATTGGGTCAGTTGTAGTTGAGAACTTGTTTGGCCTAAGCCTAAGAACCTGGCAAGTCTGTCCACTTGGGGAGGAGGTGGTGGTGGTGGAGGTCCATGTTGATTTGCCATGAATTGTGCCATCATGGTCATCAGCTGAGTCTGGGCTGCCATCATCTGTTGCATCATAGCTTCGTTGTTGTTGTTGTTGTTGTTGTTGTTGTTGTTGTTGTTGTTGTTGTTGTCACGACGGGGAGGCATCTGTGGTTTTAGCATAGGTGAGTAAAAGATAGACAGGTCTATGAGAAATAATTCTACCCATACAAGCATCACATAGAAAGCAATCAAACAACACATCAAGCAAAACTTCAACTCCAAATTTCTCTTGTCTTCAATTCGAACTAAACATCAAAGGGTACTAGGTATTGTCCTACCACAAGTTGGTAGTTCCAAACTAAAATTCGAAAATTTAAAAGGCGTAAGGTAAAATGGTGCGTAAGGTAAAATGGTAGTCTCACTAACTATCCTAGTCCTCAATCATGGGCCTTCATCTACTTCTTCTTCAAATTCTTGGATTTCAAAGCCTTCCTGAATGAGCACGCTTCTGAGATCCTTCACTTCCTTCTCCAATTCTGAGTTTCTCTCTTGGAGTTCCTTCTTCTCAGCACGAAGTCGCTTGATCAAGTCACAATCAGCTTCAAGCTCCACATCATTGGTGGAGAGTTCTTCCTTCAAGTCCCTTATTTGCTTGTTTCTTTGCTTGACTCTCTTCTCTTGACTTATGAATTTCTTCTCTTGGGCCTTGAACTTCTCTTCTAGCTCCTTGGTCTTCTCTTCTTGCTCTTTTATCTTCTCATCATTCACTTGGACTTGGGCGCAAAGCTCATCATTCTTGTGGAGTTCTCACTGGTATCAAAGTAAAGATCATGGACTAAGAGTTCTAAGCCTTGGAAATAGTCGCTCACGAACTCATCTTTGCCCATGTTCTCGGTGCCATAGCAGAAGGGTGATCCTTCATCGTCACGCCTTCCAAAAGGGAAGGAGTAGTGCCCCTCCAATTCTTGGAGTAGCGTCCACAAAGGCAAGCTATCACGTGTTGCATGATGATGTCGATTCCTCTCTCCATGGAGACTCCCATTACTCTGTACTCAATGGGTGCTTCGCCTTCACGTCCTTGTTGAAACACCCTGATTCCCCAAAGGCCTTCTCTTTTGAACTTCTTCAAGATGCATCCCTTGATCATGGGTGTAGGTAGCTTCAGGTGCTTGAGGATGTCGAACATGATGCTGCCGAAGCGGGTCACCGGGTAGTCCTCCTCGTCAATGTACTCGAACCTCTTCGTCATCCTTTAGTTTAGGAAGAAACAAGTATGAGATAAATGCATAAGTAAAGAATTACGAGTACTTAGAAGAAAAAGCAAGAATATATCATAGAAGCTTTTATACTTAGTAAATAAATTAAGTTTTTGGCCAACTTATTTCTAACCAAACCTAGGGTTTCGATCCTACAGGCAACACTATGCTCTGATACCATCTGTAATGTACCTGCACTTAGAAAATGGCAAGGTACCTGTGTATAGTGCAAACCCCTGGATCGTTTCATTTGCACACACAGTTTAAGATGAATATCACAACATTGTATCAATTATTACACGAATGATCCAGACTTGGAAAAATAAATGGTTCGATACATCTTTGCATAGCTTATAGCTAGCTAAAAAATAAAGCAGCGGAAATAAATCTTCAAAGAGCCTCCATCTTCATGATGCGCCACAGGCGAAAACATGTTGGTTGTAGACTCGAAACCCAAACGTGACCTTACTCATCGTCAGAAAAGTCTGCAACAATAATAATTTGCAACAGAGTGGGTCAGATACCATTAAAAATGGATCTGGCAAGTGACACTATGTGGACACTTAATGGAATAACTCTATAGCCTATATGCATATTTGGCTGGTGGAGTTCAAGGCTATTTTGCATAAAAGCCAATTTTGCCTAACACTTTGTAAAACTTTTCTTCAAATGTTGAGACAATATGGCATGAAATCCATAGTCTCTCTACCCTTGTTCACCCATCAAAATTTTACTTAGAGAAATAAGATGTTGGGAGCCTCCGTTGCCATCCTTGATCAGCTGCTTCAATTGTCCGTAACCGGGGACACGGCTAAGTACTTAGTTTTAACTCTGCAGAGGTTGTGCACTTTCACCATTAGACCCAACAAACCCAAACTATCCTCAAGCACTCAATTTGTGCTAAGGAAAAGGAGAGAGTTGAGACGAGACTTTTCAGAAGCATATTCCCCATCCCATACCGGCTTGACCCGTTCCCCTACATCCTCTACATCTGCTTGTCAAGCCGGGAGGAGTCCACGCAACTTAATCCATCTAGCCAGAGCCCATTTGACTAATGGCTGCACGGTAAGCAACTTCACTTAGAGAAACATTGGTCCCTTTAATCCTGGGTGGCAATCCACAAGTGAATAAACACTCAACTCTGGCAGCCATGCAATCCCAAATCCACCCAGGTGATAAATTAACTTAGTAGAATTTAAGCTTTGAATAAAACAAATTTGCATAGCATCAATAATTCTACCAAGTTATCAATAGGATTCTAGACACAACTAGTGTAAAGGAGATAGTAGTTTTAGCATAGCAATACTATCCTACACATGCATATAAAGAAATACACTAAGTCATGCATAGAAAAATACTTAGGAAATTTATGGGGGTGTGCCACTTGCCTTGGCAACAAGCAGAATAGCAACAACAGCTGCAACAGTCTCGTTTCCCTCCGGAGATTCTAACACAACAAACAATACATAATGAACAAACAAGTTTCATAAAACTTCTAAGGAAAATATGTCATGCATGATGTGCAAAATATTTCTAAGGACTAGAGATGCATGCATGCCATGAAATAATTCTAAGTTAAAACAAGACAATCAAGAAGGTCCAAAAATGACTAAGGACCAAGGTCCTAACACTTGGGTCGAAATTTAACTAAGGACTAAAACTAACATATCAAGACCAAATAAATTTCTAAGGAAAGTAAACAAAATATGAAGTGCTAAAATTTTCTAAGGAGCAAGTACTTAGAATATTTTCTAAGGAAACAACTAAGTTTTCTAGATGCTAGAAATTTCTAAGGACAAGGTTTAGCACTTTTAATGTGTTGAAAATTTCTAAGGAAAATTCTAATTAAAGGTGTTGTCAAAATTTTATTACCCAAAATTTTCTAAGGAAGAAAGTTACTCTATTTGTAGGGCAGAATATTTCTAAGTACTTTTATAGCTAGGATGATCAAAATATAGCTAAGTCATTTTATTTGGCCAAGTATAAGGAGAAAGAAAATTTTAATCAATTTTTAATTATTAAAATTACCACCTAAAGCATTTAATCCTAATTAATTATCAAAACGTAGCAAATTACTTTTATAAAAATTACTGAATATTACTACGGCCAGAAATTAGACATATAAAATTATAACTAAAGAAAATACTTTAAAATCTATTTCTAAACTTAAAATATAGCCAGAATATCAATTAAACCACTTTTAAAATTAATCTAAAATAATTTCGTCAAAACCTCAAATTAAGCGTACATAAAGTTTCTACGCATTATAAGCTTTCCAAAAATATAAATTTCATAAATTTTGGATAAAGGAATAAAAATTAATAATGAATCTAAAATACAGGGACCTATCTGTGATGCGCAGGGGCTTAAACGTAAAGAAAACGAAAAAGATCTTCGCGCTGGAGTCCTTAGTCGACGTGGCGTCTTCTGGTTGGTGCGGAGCCTCCGTTGACTGGTCTTGCGGGCGATGCGGGCGCGGACGGGTTGCGGCGCGGACGGACGTGGACGAACGCGGGAGACGCGGACGGCTGGACGATGTGGAGACTTCTGGTTGGCTGATACCCCTTCGCGTGGACGAGCTAATCTGGAGCGTTGATCTTAGATCTAACGGCTTACAGCTAACGAACCAAAAACGGGTGGCGCGGCTGAACGGAAACATGCCGGAAGACTACTTCCACGGTGGCGCCATGGCCGGAGCTTCGCCGGAATTTAATCTAGGCCTAACTACGGGTCATGGGGCGTACCGCGGCGTTCAGGGCGACGATGCGGAGTCGATGTCGTTGATGGCGTGGTCGCGGGCGTCCTTCTCCTTCCTAGATCGATCGCCGAAGTTGGTGTGGCGGCTGGAGCTTCGGGTCGATGATGGTTTGCTCGATCTGCTGCGCGAAAAAAATACGGCGTGGTGTCAGGGGGGTGCGCACGGTCGAGGCGAAGCGAAGGGGAGGGTTGCGAGGGGCAATGCACGCAAGGGCTCACCGGAATACGGCGAGGTCGTCGACGACAGTGGCGGCACGGCGGCGACTCGTGCGGGCAGCCTGGGGGCTCTCGTCTCGATTTGTTTGGGGCAAAACGACGGCGGTGTCGTGGAGTTTATATAGGGGGCAAAAACGCGTGCGATTGCGTGCGAAACAAGCCGGATTCGGTTAGGATTTGGTTAGGGTTTCGTCGGTGAGGACTCCGTGTTCATCACGTTGAGGGACGGGGATGACAGGTGGGTCCCGCACGTCAGCGAGAGGGAGAAAGAGAGGTGGGCTGGGCCGGGGTGGTCTGCTACGTTGCGCGGCGCGAGAGAAAGAGTGGGTTCGGCCCAAACGCTGTAGGAGCGCTTTTTTTTTCCAGAAACTCGTTTTTCTTTTCTGTTTTTAAACAACATCAAATATCTTTTGTATTTCAAACTCGAATTCACTCAAACCCCTTTCAATAAATTTGTAAAAACATGCCCACATGTTTAGCATGTAATGGGGATATAATTTTCAAAATCTTTATTTAAAAATTTGAAATAGTTTGAGAAGGCATTTGCAGATACTTTGCAATTTAGGTTTTTGAGATAAATTCTCTAAATTTCATAATTTGAATTCAAACACAATGCAAACAAGGATGCAATGACATGATGCATGATGCAAATGAAAAGTTTTAAATTTTTGTGAAAATTGAGATGTTACATATACAGAGAGAGATCCTGTCCGATAAGGATTCAGAGAGCCGCACCGACGCACAGCTACCTGCATAGAGTATAAAAACAACTCGGACGTACTAACGCTTTCCACATCGCGATCGGCGAACGGCGACGGCGCAGAGTGCATCCAAGAAACCACTGACGACGGTCCATGTCTCGGTGTTCAACCTGATACCGTTGCCGCCGCCGGAGCAGGACTGGGCGGACCTGCCACTCGACGCGCTCTCGTGCGTCCTCCACAAGCTGGACACCGTCGAGCTCCTGATCGGCGGCGTGGCTGGGGTGTGCCGCTCCTGGCGCCGCGCCGCGCGGGAGGAGCCGTCGCTGTGGCGCCGCATTGACATGCGCGGCCAGTATGTCCCCCCCTTCCGCTGGCGTGATAGCTTAGATATCATGGTGCGGGACGCCCTGCGGCTCAGCGCTGGGCAATGCGAGGCCTTCTTCGGCGAGTACCTCCACGACGACACCCTCCTGTACATCCTGGAGCAGTAAGACTTTTAATCTCCTGCTGGTTGTTCAGTACCTAATTTGTTTGGTTCAAAATCTAAACCGACACTGACATATTTTGGTTTCAGACTTTCAGTTGAAAGGGCATTGATGTGTAACTGAACGACATTGACATGCCGATTAGTTATTAACCCCAAAAATGCTATCTTGCAGGGCACCTTCACTGAAAAGCCTCCACCTCCTCAGCTCATATCGTCTCACCAAGGAAGGATTTGTTAATGCACTTAAGAAGCTCCCTCTACTGGAAGAGCTCGAGCTTTCACTATGTTTATATGGGTTCGGTTTATATGACAGTGAGTTGGTTGAACTTGTCGCTAAAGAGTGCCCCCGGCTGAAGCACTTAAGACATGTCAGGAACAGCTATTATATTAATCGTACAAAATGCACCAATGACAGTGTAGCCTTTGCCATCGCAAAGATGCACGGGCTGCGTTCGTTGCATCTTGTCGCTGATTTCATCACCAACAAAGGACTGACAGCCATCCTTGACAACTGCCCCCGCCTAGAGTATCTTAATATTCGGGATTGCCCCCATATCAGGATGGATGACGATCTAGCAAAGAAGTGTGAGTGCATCATCATGGATGACTACGAGTACTCTTTACCCATCAGCCCTGGTGGTAGATTTTGTTTCTCTCCATATAATGATCGGGACACAGAGGATGACTACGACGACGATGATAGCTCTAGTGCTTCTTACTACCTTCTAGATGTTGATGACGCTGATCTTGATGATGCTGAGAGCGTTCTTGACAACAAGAGAATGCTTAGGTACACCTGAATAAATAAAACTGTGTAGATCTAGATGTTTTGATAATTTGATGTAAGGCCCCGGGTACTGCCTTGCTCTCCGGATTCTGGTTGAGGATCCACCTACATTATGCAGATTGATGACCAGCTCACTTTACGCGTGTCTTCCTTCATCTTGCTAGAACAACTCATTGTACCCCCCAGCTTGTTTGAACGACAATATGTTTGAACGACAATATATGCATGGTTATGTCTGATACGCAACAGTTTCTCAATAAACATATGAAGTTCTTTTCTGAGGCGTTTCTCAAGGATGCCAAGGAAATGATACTGGGAGGGTACGGTCATGGTTACTGCTTTTCAGGGAGCTCCACTCGTGGCTAAGAGAATTTCTTGCCACACTTAAGGTCGTGGAAAGTACGTGTGAATATTATCATTTTTTTTGTTAATGTGTAAGTGCTGAAGTAATCAAGGTAGTCGAACGGAAAACACATCGAGGAAAGATATGAGTTAGTAAGTCACTTGGTCATGAACAATTTAGAAGAATAATATCAATGCTATGGGCCTTTTCTATTTCGATATTTGTTTTGGACAAGTGGGGATGCAGGAATTATGTCCTTCGACTATACCCAAATAACACTTACAATAGTTCATGACACCTCTCTCTGGAACTGGTTGACCATGGAATTTCTTAGTTCGTAATTATTATTAATCTGGAATGATTACTGAATTGAATAAGTATCATTATTGAGTTCATATCGTTCTAGGCAATTCAAAGCGATATTTTCTTGTGCAGTTTTTTTTAGATAAAAGGCCAAACGCCCGACGTTAAATTGATAACACCATAAGCGGCAAAACAGATACAACGTGTTGAACCCTACTTACAGCAAAATACTTCACACATGCCCAAAGGGAAATGCCGAGGAGATTAGGCGAACACCAAAGATCACTGCCACTGACCACAAAGCCGTAGAGAGGCTCCACGATAGCCCCAAACAAAGGAACACTGAGGTGCATAACAAGCTATAAGCTTTGCCAGAGAAAGCCCGGTGAGAGCAACAAGAACCGCAACCGACGCCACACCACCTCTAGAGAGCAACACTCCATGTACACGAACACGATGCAGAGCGCTGCCACCACCCGATCCGAGAATCTTGGATTTTCACCCGAAGCATGTAGGAGGGCAGAGAGAAGTCGCAACGACGTCTATGGACGCTACCGCCGCAGCCCGGGAGAATCGTGGGGAGAGTTTCCCCTTGGACATGGCCTCTCCACTTCCCACACAGGGCATTTAATGGCGAATTGTGGTCTTGTCCTCTATACTTTCCCTCTGCTGCTCTCAATCGGTCAAGCACTACCAGGAGGTACCATGCATCCTTCGTAGCCCATTGGATGCCCCTAAAGTGGACGGCTCAGAAAGTTTCCAAGCACACGGGAAAAGAGGTTGCATTTCATCTTACGACCTTGATAGAAATTAACCTACATAATTAAAATGTAAATATTTAATTATGACTCATGACTCACACATGTGTGCTCTAGAACGGAAACAAAATAAACAAATATTCTTACGGGGAACGAACCGGTGAACCGGTACGTGCGAGGCTAATGCGACACGCGACAGGCGATCAGAAGAGCGACTAGGGTTTATGTCCCAGCCGCCGGCGACGCTGCCGGTCTTTCGCGCCTTCGATGGCCTTCTAGGCCTTGGAGGGGCGGCGGACCGCGGCCTCTTGTCGGCGGGAGGGTTTCCGTTTGCTGTTTTATCTAGTTTCCGTGTCTTTATCCGGGTGATGAAGCGGCGGCTACATCCAGGTATCAGAATAAGGTACTCCCCCCCTATCTCCGCTCTGGTGGTGTGTCTAGCGCTAGCGGAGGGCGCGTGGAGTTGTGTGTCCGACGGATCTCCTGGGATCTTCTCGGTTTTCGTGTTCGTCAGTGTGGTTGCAAGTCAGATTATTCCGATCTAAGATTCTCATCTTTGGTGATGGTTACTGCTCTGGTGCGTTGGCCCTTTCGGGTCTTAGCACGGCGACTTCCCGTCTGTCTACTACAACAAGCTCTTATACGACAAGCTTTGCCCGACTCCAGTGAGAGAGGGCGAGGACAGCGGCGCGCCTTTGGCTTGCTCCAGTGTCCGTAGTCGTCGCTAGGTGGTCGATTGACCTATTTGTAATTTTTATTACTTTTTGGGTCTTTTGTACTGCTGTGGATGATTAATAGATCGGTGGTCTTTTCCGCAAAAAAATCTCCAACTACTAGATGGATCATGGTGTGGTTGTTAATATTATCTGGACCCTTTCTTGAAACACAAGCTTAATTAACTTGCACACTTATCTGTAAAAGAAACAAACAGTACAAGTAGATCCCGCCTTATAGCCATGGATTGGAAGCTCCGGAGGTGGATATCGATCAATAATTCAATATTGCCAAATGGTCAGTGATCGGCAGAATGAGTAGAAACAAAATTTTCTCTAACCACAGCCCACACAGGCAAAGGACAATTAAACATGAAGTGATCAACAGTTTCACATCATACTCTGTATTTCATGCCTCTGACCAGTACAAGGCGGTTTAAGCCGACATGGTGGATCATTTTCCATAAATATGCACGACGAACATGAGGTCTTATAATCATGGTAAAACGTTATCTCAGAGTCACATATAAGAAATTGGTTTCTTGATTAACTGTAACTGAGGCCGCAGTGGCATTACATGCAAATGGCAGGACCAATGGAGCATCCGTACGTACAGCAGGGAGCAATAAACATGTATGCAGTTCACGGAACTAGGGAAACATGGCACTGATTGGAGCAACGGGACTGGCAATACTCATTGCGGCACCGAACTATCATTTAGATGATTCGGTCATCCTCACTGAGTTCATCTTAGACCATTCCATTCTCGTCCAGCATCGCATAGTATTCTAACATCATGGATTCCTCATCTTGAGGAATTTCTTCATCTTCCTCCATGCGTTGTGCGTCGTCAACTTCAAGCAAATCTTCATCCTCGGATGGAGAAAGGCCATGGTAAAGATAGTCATCATCTTCGTCATCCTCGAATGCCCAATTTTCATCCCATACGTAATGGTCAAAATTTGAGTACCTAATGGGGCTTTTGACCAGAAGCTCATAGTCAGCAGTTGAGTCACCAGGAAGTCTCAGCGTCTCAATCCTAGCACACTTGGCCTGCAGAGCTGTGTCCATGTTAACATTGAAACAATGGCGAATGTCGAGGAACTCCAAGTGGGGGCAGTTGTCGAGGATGGACGTGAGTCCTTTGTTGTTGAGGCTGTTGCCGATAAGCTGAAGGGAGCATAGCTTACGCATTGTTGAGATCCCCCGTGCTTCCTGATTATTGGAGTGCTCATCTTCAAAACAGTAGAAACGGTCATTCCTCAGCCTGAAACACTTTAGGTGCGGACAAGCTTTGCCAACAGCTTCAATTGCCTCTGCCAATATATTTCTACAAAGTGAAATCTCGAGCTCCTCAAGTAACGTAAACTTCTGTATCGCCTCAACAAATCCTTCATTGGATATACTGTAGCAAGAGACGAGGCGAAGGATCCTTAGCGATGATAACCTGCAAACAAGACACATGCAGTTATTCACATAGAACAGATGTATTACAGTCTAACTAAAAACCAAATCAGATAATATATGGTACACTATGCTGCTGGTAAATGAGTACTATGGCGCAACCTACCCTGGCAGTACTACTTATGATAAGAACTATATGATAGCATAGCCAACATAGTAGTTGTTCTAAAACCAAACAACTGGCATAACTGTATAAGAAGGACAATCGAATGGATAATTTCTCTATGTCCTCGGAGCTATTAACGCGCCGCACTTTTACCTATTATTTCCCTATCAACACAGAAACATGAAAACATATAGCATGCAAATTCTTTCTAGTACAGTATATATATCTTCCATTTACCTCTTAAATGAGAGGTCATCTTTTAATTATTGAAAGAAAATGAAACGACTTAACATGACTTTCAAGTTCAAGTAGTGAACAAGCAAATGATCAGTAATTTTTTCCTATTTCCTACTTTGTGTTTGATCTTTATCTGAAGATTGCACTAGATGATAGGCATCAGAGTTGCAATTGTTGTACCCAGCAGTTCTGCTCATAAACTCTACGGCGCATCTGTACCTCATCTGCATACCGAAGAGACAGCGTGAGTGATAACTACTTATCTTGGCAGACCTACCAACTATAAGGACTATACATGGTTGCATAACCAATGTATGAGTGTTGTACCAGCAAACAAGTAGCACAAACTCTATAACAGGAACAACATAATCGGAAATCTATGGGACCAGTTCTTTTGATTCACACATCTTCCATTTACTGGATAAAAAACAAGGTTCAAAAGGCAGTACGCACGCATCTTGTGGCCGCCTAGTGCATAACCCGCTCAGGCGTTCCTAGACATCTTCTAGAGCCTGCATGCTGCAGCCAGAAGTCTTAGTGAGCAAGGAGCAGGCAGGGTAAGGAATAATAAAAAAGAGAATAGGAAGACAGGAGAAGGAAAAAAGTTAGAGAATAGTATGTACTTGAGTAAAGGTAGAAGGCATGGGAACACGAGAAGGAGATGATATGGTGCACAGGAGGGGGAGCTCAGCACCATGGTTTTAAAGGCGTCCGCCTAGGCGTCAAGGCGCCCACCCTCCGCCTTGGAAAAACGACCGCCTTAGGCGCCTAGGCGCCTAAAGCGTCCGCCTAGGCGTCGCCTAGGCGCCAAGGCGCCCCCCCTTCGCCTTAGGATGCCTTAACGCCTTAAAAACCATGCTCAGCACGGACAGCAATAGAGGCGGACGAGCACAGCATCCGGAGAGATGAACAAGCACATCGATGCGGGATTGTGAGTCCATGTAAATACCTGGGTATTAAGACCCATGTCGAAACCCTACTTTTCCCGACACATCAAGAACGTATATGTACCATCCAGCAATCTGAGCCATTCATCGGGGATAGAGGCATATCGATTTAGCCATTTCGTGGCTAACACCTCTCAGATAAGCAGTGTCCTGCCTCTCCTCTCGCGTCAAGGGAGCACCACCCACCTCACTACCCGAATGCCTCCGCTAACTCTCCGCTGTGCAGGACATCGGTTTCTTGCCGAAGACGCTTGGTTCCTCATTGAAGAGCCTTGATTCGCCGGCGGCACCTCGAATGGTCACTAGAGTGGATTTGTCGCTTGAGAGATTGACTACTCCTGATTCATCACTAGAGAGGTTGACTCATCACTAAAGGAGCCAATCCATCCCTAGAGAGATTGATTCATCACCACACGAGTCAATTTCTTGTCGGAGGAGCACAAATTGCACCTTTCCGACTCTTGTAAATAAACATGAAAGAACAGTGCGACATGTCGACATCCAAACCTTGTATCCTCACTTAGGAACGAACCAGTCCCCCACCCACCCCAACCCGCAGAGCCTTTATTCCTCATGGCGCCGGCTTCTCCGCTCCTTGGTCGATTTGGTGACACATCTCCCCTTCTAGACTAGTGACCAAACGCCTCCAACCCTCCTCGTCCTTCTCCGAGTGGTAGCATCATTGCCTCCTCTCTAGCATGTGCTCTGGACAGGTCCACCGCCGTGCCCATGGCTACTAAGCCTAGGGCCAACCCATCTTCTGTGTTGCCTCACCATCGGTCACCTCCCCCTCTGTCCCCTCTTCTTCCTCCTTTCCTTCCCCTTCCTCCTATCACGCCTGCTGCATTCCTTCTCCCCCGCATCTCCATCGTAGGCACATTAGACGCCAAAGAACCGTTAGCGTTACAAGTCTAGATACCAAACATTCAGAACACAGATTTGCCAAACATAAAAACATACAGCAAGCAAGTACTTCTCAGACTATTTTCCCTCGAAAGAGAGTTAAGATTGTATCTTACTTGTCCATTCCTTGCACAAAGGAAGGGAACAATTGGCCTACAACTTACAAGTTCATGTAACAAACAGCAATCTGTAAGTAGTAGTTTTTTTTTCCTGATTTCCATGTTGTGCTTCATGTTTATCTACAGAATGCACATAGTAGGTACGACTGGGTTGCACTTTCTGTGGACTACTTCTGCTCATAAATTCTACTACAGCTTTTATCCCAAACAGCAATCGAATTGGAGTAGATAAATCTGGTACGATAATCATGTCAAATTTAAAAAGAGAACTAAACAGGTGTATAACACCTACAAACATTGCAATGTAATTTCAACTCTAAAACAGGCAAGAGATGTCCAGCTGAATCCCATCTTCTTAGAAAATGACCAGTGAATAACTAATCATCAGGTAAGATTAAGATCCTATTGACTATCGTCTTTAGAATGAAAGTTGCTATGAAGCCCAATCTACTGTCGATTCAAAAGGGGGCATAGTCATATGGGTGGGGTGTTTGTGGGGAGTTGCCTTGGATATGAGGAATTCCTAAAAAAAAAAAAAAATGGAACAAAGGCAAAGTCCGTGACGAAGATCTTTCTTTTCTATCAATAGATAGGAATGAGTGTTCGTTATAGGGGATAGGATCCATCTGCTCTCTCTTTCTCTATTTCTTTGATGCAATTTAGAGAGAAAGAGCAGTGCGAACTAGAAAAAAAAGAAATCAAGATTATGTTTCTTCTTAGAAAACGGGCCGCCCTTTTATGCGTTTCTTAACCGAGCTGGAAAAATGTTGTGTTCGTACCCCCGATTTTATTAACGATACCAGACTTACAAAGTTCCTCACTTCCTCCACAGCACAGCCCACAATATGCACTTTGTTTAACATTGGAATTACCAAATATAGTACTAGTTCACAGATTTACATCAGGGAAGCGGGATCTTACTGCTTGGCGAGGGAGAGGAGGGCGCCGTCGTCCCCGGCGCGGATCAGGGCGGGCTCGAGGGCGGCCGCGCGGCGCCAGGATCGGCACACGTGCATGAAGGCCACCAGGGTGCGCGCCAGGCCCAGCTTGCCGTAGACGGTCGCCAGCGCGTTCTGCGGCAGGTCCGCCCAGTCCCTCGTCTCCGTCGACGCCTCCCTCGTCATCGGCAGCCACGGGGTTCCATTCGGCTGCGGGAAGGGGACTAGGAGGACTGGAGGAGCACGGCGTCGTGAGAATCGAGAAATGGAGTTAGGTTTTGGTGTGGCCGTGGGGAAGTTTGCGAAAATAAAGGCCTCGCTCGCGGGTGGGCGGTTTAATTGATCGCGGCATTTTTCCCGCACTGGAATTTCGATTTGTTGCCAGATTTTTCTTCTCTTTTTACGAACTAGTTAGAGCATCTCTAGCAGAACCCGCAAAACTAGAAACCGCAAAAGCATTTTGCGGGTCGCGTTTTTCGCGTTTTTGCTCGGTATTTCGTGCAGCGAAGAACAGAACCCGCAAACGCAACCTGCATTTCTTCGATTTGGAAATTTGAGAATTCGCGAGAACGAACTAGTTCATATTCGACAGCAGCAGCAGTTGATTCTTACACAAAATGCGGCCTAGTTCGCCGCCGATCAAACCTAGCCTACATCTACACTAGCCTAGGTCGCCGCCGATCAAACCCTACTGGTCAAAATGCGGCTCCTCACCGGAGCCATGGGCGCGTCGGCGACGCAGCGGCAGAGAAGCTTCACTCCTCGTCGGAGTCGGTGACGAGGTCGACGACGGGCGGCAGCGTGCTGATGACCAGCGCCTGCTCCAGGAGCCCCTGGTTGACCACCGTGGCGAGCTTGGCGGCGGCGGCCTTCTCCTCCTCCTCGTACTTGGAGCGCATGATCGTCGCCGCCAGCTGCCGCTCCATCTGCTCGTCAGGGACGAAGTCCTCCGGCCCGAGCGTGACCCCGAAATGCTCGGGTCGTAGTCCTCCGGCGGAGGAGCTGCTGGCGCCCGCGGAGGATGTGACACCCCTCCCTGGCACATATCACCAGAGAGGCAGTCGTCCCGTACGCCATCCCAAGATAACTGGCCGCACGTCACAACAGTGTAATATAATGGACATCATTACACAATCAGGCACATCAGTGCTACAAATGGTTTTCAAGGCCACCAAGGAATGACGAAATATCAATCCCCGTATGGCTCTAGACAGAGTTTTTAACTGGCAGCGGAAGACATATGAGAGGCTACGGCTTGGAGCGGCTCCACTCCACAGGTTCTGGCTGGGCTACTGATCCTAGCACGCTCTTGCTTCAAATCCTTTCTAAGGTGGAAGATGAATCCTCGACAAAATCTGGCCACAATCACAAGGCCCGTGAGTACATTTGTATGCACTCAGCAAGAATCGCCACTTACTACAAACATTCCAACAATCATGCAGCAAGGTATACACTGGATATAAAATCCTATAACATGGCAAGGTGTAATCTAGATACATGATATAAAAGTAGCATGGCATTGACAACCAAACCTGTCATAAGCAAGCAATGGGGTTATCACCAGTACAGAGTCCAAGCCAGGTGGGGTTGGATCATATACTGGTAATCATACAAAGAAATTACCTGTGACGAGCCCAATCGAGTATACCAGTTGGTACCAAATAACACACACGGCACTTGTGATCACTGCTAGGCCCTCTGGCCTCTTCATTTCACTCTGGGCACGCACGGTTGATGTGGGCTCTGGCCTAACTATAGGCTTCCCAACGCATCACACCGCCATCCCTATCACGGGTTACCATCAACATCTCAAGACAATATTCCCTGCATCATCTTATTGTTCATTTAGTGAAATCAGGTCGTTCATTAATTATTTCAAACAAATCTTAAGTTTAACCTCCGGACACGACGAGGACACACAGTGTGACTGACACTGAACTGTTGTTCCATATCCCAGGAACGGGGCTAGCTGGCTAGGTTGATGCTCTCGAGAGTTTGCTTTACCACCTATCAGAATGCACCCCACTCAGCCGACACTTCAGGTTCATCACGCCCAAAGTCGTACTAAGCAAGACACACTCACATGACGGTCCACTTGCTAAGACACTCTCCTGCACCACCCTATGCGCGTGGCACAACGGGCAAGTAAATCCGGCACATCCCCCGGCGCTACCGGGTATGCCTAGCTCCGGACTCCCTATCACAGTCGAACCCATGCCTGTCGACCACTCCCCTCGGACAGCGCAACCGAACGACTGCGCCCAATGGATGGCACAAAAGGGGCTCAACAACCTACTAGGTCACGGTTTTCCATGAGACAACGGTGATATCGCATGCAAGGGTTCAGATTAGTGGCACTATGAACAGACCTTATCGCTGATAAAGGGGTGTTTCATTTAATCAAGTTTCATCACAACAAGTCCCAAAACAGAGGATTAGTCCAGCAAAATAATCACGACATCAATATCACATATCAACAACAACAAGGCATTAGCAACATAATACTTGCATGCATAGATAACAACATAACGATAATAATAATACCCGGGTGACTGTGGCGGGAGACCCGGCCGGTGTCACTCGGGGGTTAGTGTTCACAGAATAATAGCATAATGTTTCAAACGGACGACGGTGGCGGGAGACCCGGCCGGTGTCACCGTAAAGAATGAACCGAAAATCACTCATAAGAATGAGAGAGCATCCATTCCACTCGAGGGTTATCTCGACGTGGTGTCAGCAATCTCGGCAAAAAGAACCAAATGGAAAGTCAGCTCCCAAGCGTCGCAGTCCGGGTGGTCTATGCCAACCATATTTGACGGAGGGACAAGAGCAAATAACTCTTTTGGCAAATGCCCCAACTCCGAGGATCATAAGACGACATTCGTCCGCTCCTCACCTCGGCGAAGAGGAAAAACCAAACAAAGCCCCGCAAATGCGACACGCACAGTTGTAATAATTCCCCCATTCCTTTGACTGAGGCGGTACCACCGGCCATTGTCTCGGGAATGTGAGTGATGCACAGATAGCAATCATAAGATAATACAACAATTTAAAATGCAACATGATATACATACAACAATACAAGGCTCATATAAAATGTGGACAACATACAGACATGCAACGATAATAGCAGACAGACATAACAATAGAACAGGACACAGACATAAACACCCGGCATGGTATTAAGCAATCAAACAAACAAGCATTGCGGGATGGCTCATAGCAAGGGTTAGCTTGCCTCCGGAGATCGATGCCATTTGGCTTGGAGGGTCACGAACGCGTCACGGGTCAGGTCTCGGTTCGCCGGTACCGCGAGATACCCTATACACGCATACAAGGGTGCTGAGTATACAAATGTTTTACAAAAAGGGTAAGACCAGTATCACTGGACAGATCGTTACGAACTAGGAATTTACAAATTTGAATCGACTAAAACGGAGCTACGGTTCACAAGTTATTGACGTGCGACAGATAGCTAACTGCTGCTCACCTTGAAAAAGAAAAACAGACTGCGCTGGAAAAAAAAACGGCACGGGCCGCGTCGCCGCGCGACTTGGGCCGTTGCCGGGCCGTCGCGCGCCGCGCGCAGCGCTGCGCCAGCGTCCGGGCGAGGCAGGCCGCAGGTGGGCCGCCTGGGCTGCTGATGGCCGCTGCGCTGCTGCCCTCTGGGCTGGGCCGAAGGAAGCGTTTCGGAGGAGGAGTCAACGGGGAAAAAAAAACAGCGGATCGACGCGTCCTTCTTCAACCGCCGCTGCTGCCTGTACTGGAGTGGCGAGGAGCCGGCCGGGGACGGCCATGGGGCGCTCGGGAGGGTCGGCCGGCGGCGGGGACAGGCCTGCGGCGGCACGCCGCGGTCGGGGAAGGAGGGGCCGGCGGCGGGGTGGCCTCCCGTGAGCTCGCACCAGCTCTGGCCATGGTGGCCGTGGGGGGGGAAAATGGTGGAGCTTTTCCCTGTGTGTGGGCATCGAATGGAGAGAGCAGGGGAGAGGGAAATGGGGGGGGGGGGGGGGAGTGGCTAACCTTCGGCTCGGGCTGCTCTGGGGGGGTTCTTATACAGAGGGAGAGGAGAGGTGGATGGTGGCCGGTGCTGCCATTAATGGCCACCGAGGTCACCGCTTACGTCTCCGGCCACAGTGAGGGGATAAGGCGGCTCGAGCTGATCCTGGGGAGCAGGAGAGGGTGCGTTGCTACTGCTTGCGTGGTCTAGAACCGAGGAACAGCGAGGGGGTCGGAGGAGCAGTGCGGCGGCGCTGGGCATGCCCGTGGTGATCACGCCACTGGCCATGCCGACATCGGCGTCGTGATGGATCTCTCGTCCTAGGGTTCTAGAGGATAAAATAACCGCGTCACCCTGCGCCAAATTCAATTCCCAGCAACTTTGCTGACCAAAGTTTTTGTCAAATCTCAAGTTGGTGCGACTAAAGTTTTTGAAAAACAATACTGGTCCATTTTGGGATTTGTGGTTTGGAGAGGCAAACCATTTTTGGTTTGACCAAGACTTGTTCCAGGGGTGTAGGATCTCCTAGTGCTTGCATCTAGGTGCTCACTTCCCACTACAAAAATCATTTGGTGTGTTTTTGAAAACAAATGGGTTTTAGGGCAGAAACTTGCACAGGGAAAGGTCCAACATTTTCCTAGCAAGTTACCCAAAGTTTTTGCATAAATGGGTTACATACAGCTTAGGGATCATCCCCTAATTTTCTTAGAATTTTTGAAGACATAAAACTAGGGGTTCCTTTGGAAATTGCAAAAAGGCATGAAAAGGGCATTACAAAGGAAGTACCTCAAATATTGCTCAAATGAGGTTGGGGCAATGGAGTGAAATGTTCAGGAGGCGAAATCATGCACCTTCCCAAAATGGCATAATTTTTGGATGAGTGTAAGGTGTCTAGCTAATTTCTGGATCAGAAATGGCATTTCGGAAAATAATGTCTAACTTAGAAATATTGCATTGGAGTATGCAATATTTTTGCATGGGATGTCTTTATATGGATCTGGGAGTCCTCTGGTATTTTTAGTGGAATTTACCTGGCTATGGAAATAGGTTCCCTTTTTGTGGTGGAGGAAAAGGGTTTAAACGGTTCGATAGTCGGGGCTAGGGTTTTCGAGAGAAAACTTAGGCAACAAAATTACCACGGCATTGGAGGGTTCATGGATCACCGGGAAATTTTGGGAGAGCAATTCCAAAGTCAAATCATCCCCAAAAGATTTGAAGAAACATTTAGGAGAAATAGAAAAAGTTTTTCAGGTGTCAGAAAACACCGCTAAAATTAGGTCCCAAATTTTGGGGTGTTACAGAGGAGCTGCCCTCGCCGTGGCGGAGGCGCAGCTGCTGGCGGCGGCGGATCTCAATCTCGCGCTCGCGTCGGAGCCGGTCGAACTCCGGCAACTTGCGGACGTTCCACCCGGCCGGAATCGGCTCCCCGTGCGTGTACTTGCGGGAGCCGCGCTTCCGGGCGCCGTCACTGCGGACGACCTGCGCCCGCTTTTCGGCGGAGAAGTCTCCGCCGAACTCGGAGTCGTCGCCGGGGAGGGGCGGAGTAGCCTCCCTCTTCGGCGCCATGGCGGCTCGGGGACGCCGGATCTGCGGAGGGGCGGCTGGATTGCTCATCGGAGACGGCGGAGGGGCGGGTGGATTTCTCGATGCGTGCGAGGAGGAGTGGGGATTTCGACCCGCATCAGCGGTCGCAATCCGGCTAAATACGGGCTCGCCGCTTCGTTTCTCGGGCCCCCGCAAAACATTTGCGGGCTGGGCTAAATATGCTGGCTCTGGTCTGGCCCAAAACGAGCACCAAACCCGTAAACTCGCCGGAATTTTGCGGGTCTGCCCCTTTTGCGGGTTCTGCTAGAGATGCTCTTAGCGTGCACGTGCAAACGCACGTTTTCACAATACATGTATTTTCAATTCTACATTTTTTGTTGAGTTACATTTTTATAGCTTTAGTTCATCTTTATCCTCCTTTTGATGCAAAATGCTAAAATTTGATCCTAAAGATCCTAGTCTGCACAGTTGTCATGGAGTAAATCATATTACTAACTATATCAAAGCTGTGCAAAACGGCGCGCTCTCCGCGCTCGAGTTACTGTGGCTTAGCTACAGTTTTACTGTAGAACATCTACAGTACTCGCCGGTGCTCGATCCCGGCCGTCGCCTGGCGATCGGACGGTCCGGAGGACACGCCCGTGACGGATTTGCAAAAAACTAACTATATCAAAGCTGTGCAAAACGGCGCGCTCTCCGCGCTCGAGTTATTGTGGCTTAGCTACAGTTTTTACTGTAGAACATCTACAGTACTCGCCGGTGCTCGATCCCGGCCGTCGCCTGGCGATCGGACGGTCCGGAGGACACGCCCGTGACGGATTTGCAAAAAAGCCCCTGCCAAAAACATGAATCAACCCGCAGTACATCCCTCTACGATACGTTGGACCTAACTGCAATTATAAAAACATTAAGGCCCTTCACGCAAAACAAACCGCAGAAATCCTCTTCCCCTCTCTCTCCTCTCACACGCACTCTCCTCTCTCCTCTCGCTCTCGCCTGCGCCTCTGGTCGCCGCCGCCGTCGCCCCTTAAATCTGGCGAAGCCCGGCCACCTCCGCCGCCGTGCTGTGGCGCGAACGACGCGCCTCGCGGTCCTCTCCATTCCCACCCCGGCGATTCATTCCACTTCGCCTGATGCGTCCGTGCGCAACCCAAACCCGAGGGTTAGGGTTCGGTGACGGCGCCGCTCCACCGTTCTTCCTCGGCTGCGAGCCAGCGGCCGGAGAAGGACGCGGATGCGTCCCGCGCGCGGGCGCCTTGCACGCAAGGAGGTCCGGCCACCTCCGCCGCCTTCCTTCTTCTCCGCCCCTTAGTTCTCCTTTTGGTGCGGCTTCTCTGATTTGCGGTTTAATCTGGGTGCTTCCTCTGCTTTTCTCTAAATCGGTGTTTCCGTTGTTCATGCCTGTGGATGCAGCGGTGCTGCATAGGAAGGAACGTAAGGCGGGAGGCAGGGCGTTGGGGAGGCTGACATCAGTGACGCCATCGCCGAAAGCGGGCTCGCCTGCCTCGAGACTCTCCTCATCAAATGCAGCACTTTCCAATTTAGAGGTCTAATCTGCTAGAGCGCAGCAGGTATCCAGAGCTGCTGTTTCGCCAACGAGCTGTTCGCCCACAGAGACAGTTTCTTTCTCACGATTGGCCTATTCATAATGTTTCTTGGTATTATGCATGTAGGAATTGACAAGGATCTCCAGTCTGCTCTCCCTAATTTTCAAGTACAGCAGGTTGTCGCTGATATTATCCTTCCTCACTGCAGTTTTCCCTCTCTGATACTGCAAATGTATTAGTCTATTAGGTTGTGCATTTGTACTTTCAAGAGTTAATAGTGTCTTATGTGGTTGTTTGAATCAGTAGACGTCTTGAATCAGTAGATGCATTATGTGCAAATGCTGAAACACCGCTTGACTACTAATCTTGGGCAGTGAAGTTTGCACAAATTTTGATTCCTTGCACATGCTTTCATAATTGTTAATTCAGATTTGCTATTTCAAGTCGCCCAAGCTATTCTAAGATGTGGAACTACTCAATTTGGATCAAAACAACATTCAGTATTGTCCATTTGGAAATAAAAATTTCTCGATTCACTTAGAAATAGAGGCTATCTTTGTTAATTTCCATATGGAGTTGTATTGGAATGATGGTTCGCAAAAGAAAGGGAATAAAAGCTGCAATGCAATCTTTTGCATTTCACTGCACTGCAAAGGGATTAAAAGTTTCTGTAAATGCCGAAGAACACTGTTGGTACGATAAAATTTTGGTAGCATGCTTAGAGGGTTATGGGTGTGCAGTTTACCAGAAATGCTTGCCCCAGAAATCAATTAGCTAGGAAGCTCTTGGTGGTTGCTACCAATTGTTCAATATTGTGTTCATGCCTACACAGTTGGCTCTGATGCTATGCTAGATTCTGGACAATGATTATATTAGCTGATAAGATGGTTGTTTCATTACTCAGTATTGGATGTGAAAATTTCGCTGCATTGGGACGACACTCATGGCTTCCCTGTCTATTCAGTAACCTGGGTGCATATCCAGAGCCATATATTGGTCAGTGCTCATGTGGCCACTGCCAAACTTCGGCTAGATTTTCCATATATATGTCACATGAATATTCTTGGTATAATATGCCAAATGTCTCATATGCTTCAAGCACTCAATTGGATTATTGCAAAGATTGTAGTGGCTCAAATTATTTGGATATTAGATTGCTTCTGGCAAGTAATTCAAGCAAATATTAGGTTTGTATTGTCTTGCTTTAGTTTTGTAAATGTCTCTCACATATCAACGGAACTGATAAATGCTCAAGTGGGGGAACTCGCCACTCCTCCGCCTCAGCTTGCTCATCCCCAATTGAAAGGTAAACGAGTCATCGTATCCTAGATATTTTTTGTAATACTGTACATGTGTACATGCAAATCTCACATGTTTTTATTTTCTTGCCGTTTGTTATTTGGTCGCTGACAAAATTTGGGATTCTCTTTGAGCAGTGGAGAGATTCCATGGTTGATGAGACCTCTCGCGATTCGAATCAACTGTAGTCTCTTCAAACCCAACAAGCTCACTACATGTTCTTTGTAAGCTATCAGTTTTCACCTCTTAATTTTTCTTGCTATATGCACCGTATTAACAAGATCTGTTGTCTCGCAGAATTCAACCGTCAGGCTACGCCACCAGGTAGTCGTTGATGTCGTCTTGAAGGATGATGGACTGCCTGCTTTTGATCACCGATTGAAAAGGTGAACTAAAATCCGTGCGACATGCCAAACGTTTTACTGAGACTCTCTATACGAAGTAATATTCTTTTGCTTCAATTATCATTCTGAGATATTGCAATGTATGTGCTAATTGATTTGATATTGGCTTGGTTTGTACTGTAGGGTGATAGACATGTTTGGTCAAAATTGGAGGATGAATTTGACCTGGTCATATATGGGTGTGCTGGAGGATTAGAGCATGGTCATGTATTCAAACTCAGATTATTTCTTCTTCTCATATAGTGTTTTCTCAAGTTGAAGGTTAACTCACACTCTCCAAGCAGGCAGTCGTCTTACGAGTAATTCAGAAGATGGGTTGCAGTCAACAGTCCAGGAGGTGCCTGTCCGAATGTCGTGCAGCTTTGAGCTGGTGATTTTTGCGTAAGTTTTCGTTTTCTGCATCAATTCTATTACCCATGTGAGTTCTGTGAAGTTTTCCTGGTATTCTATGTACATGTGCTATGTTAAAAGCTCCATTGAGATAACAAGCATGTGTTCAAGATAATTAAAACACTTACTTCATATGAACTACTTTGATAGGAAGTATAAGGACAACATTATTAACTATAGGTGTGTCTGGTACTTCTATCCGATATACTATGGACCTTCTTTCATCCTCTGCTATTATTATCGAATCATGTTCTTATTTCTCTTAGGCATATATTCTGGAGAATGTCTTATACTCAATAGGTCTCACTTATAAGAAATTCTTGACTATTTTTTTGTAGCATGGTTTACTGATATTTCCAAGGATCATTAATTTTATCGTCATAGTTAGATATTGTGTGTCGTGGTCTGGAATGGTCTGGAAGAATTTCCCTGTTAAAAGTCCATTTATTTACTAATTCTGATGCATCAGCCCAATTGGCCACTTTTAAGAAGTTTATTTCCCTCTCTGCAATTATATTTGCATTTCTGTTTCTGGCTATATATTTGATTTACCCTCTTTTTTAGGTTCTGTTGTATTGTAAATAAAAACGACGAGGGTTTATAGAAGATTAGGCCCATGTCATGTTGTTCTAGCAGGTAAGGGTTAGAAATTTTTGAATTTTGTTCATTTGTACAGATTTTATAGTTACACATCTGATGATTTGAAAAACCTTTTAATTAACTTCCATTTGTCATTAAGAATGAACCTTCATGGAAGTTCGCTATAGTTATTTATTGTTTCACCACTGGAGCTAGACCTCATACCTCATATGAGATTTCGAAGTTGGTTGAAATCATTACCGAGGCTCACAATTTTTCTACCAACAACATTATTTGTCATTTAGCTTTTCAAGGTAGCAGTTTTATAGATAGTAGGGCCTAGATTGCATCTCTGCTTGGTTTTGCTATGTCCAAGAGCATATCGGCCTAACAGATTTATTTAGATCCTAAAGTCAGTGTTCTATTTTCATGTGCAGGCAGAATTTTTACAGATTCTCGATCGATTTACCAGAGATTGAATGTTGGCATGTAATTGGAACTGTTAGCAGTGTGAAAGTTCACTGAACGTCAAGAAACATATCACGGTCGGCAATCCCCGAGGAGGGTGGCTACAGTACTGTTTAGTACTACTTTAGTTTCAGAAGACGGGGCTGCCATATGCTCACATATTGATCTGGCTGGAGGTTTCGTTATGATTCATGGATGTCATTATTTCAGCTCAGCTGACGAATTTAGCTCCTGGTCCTTTGGTAAATGAATTGATGGTGGAATTTTATCATTTATCTTTCATATGTTCGATTGTGATACAGGGAAGTTAACATACATGTAGGCTAGAAATCTCAAAGTTTAGCAAGTTTAGAGCTTAATCTTATTGAAACGTGATCAAAATTTTCATAACTGGATTTGATTTAGGGGAATGCTTGGCCAAGATTTTGGGGGCGTATGGGTAATGCTTAAAGATATTTTTTTCGAATACAGATAATGCTGGCATGTTCATGATTCTCCCGGTTGAGTGTATGGCCTTTCATTTCTGAGGTAAATACTTTTTGGCTCATGGGATAAATATGTTTTGTATACCTTGCAGGAGACATGCTTTAACTACGTATATGTTTTCTCATGATTTTTAAGCAGTACTACGAATGTGTAATGGCATGACACCTACAAAGTGTAGAAATTCTTTCCCCTCTTAGTAATATATACAGTAGGAGAGAATACAGACACACAATGTAGATGTTATTTTGACACAGGCACACAATAGAGATATTATTTTTGATAGTCCTCTTTTTTTTTTTAGAAACAAGGCAAAAGGCTTGCCTATTTCCTTTATTAAGAAGGAGAGTTTTAAGATTACAAAACAAGCCAAGAGGCTTGACACCAGTGCACAAGCCCCCTACTCTCGCGGCATGAGAGAGCACAAATGCGTCGCCCCGGCGACCCCTCACAAAGCGGCATTCCGCTTAATACTAGAAAACATCTATGCGTGTAGGGTTTGGCTCATCTTGATGATGCACAAATTGCTTGCAGTTACTCTGAGGCTTGACAGCATAAAATGCAAGATGAATTATAGTGGCCTATTATGCTGTAGAATAGATTGCTAAAGGGTCCTTTGTTTTAATGAAAAGAATGATGGAGCGACTGTAGGAGTTACTTATTCACTATTCACATCATTTTGATAATGCTTTGGGAAGGATGCACACGTGGGCACCAGCCTTTCTACGATCTATAATTTATCTTTTGGGCAGTACACATGTTCTTCACGTGGGAGCTTAAACGTGATGCTCCCTTTGGTCTAATTATTATTTATTCATGATCAAAATTGTACCTATGCCCTTTTCCAAATAGAATCAATGAACTCTACGATAGTTTATTTGGTATACATATTTCTAATAGAAACAGAAGACTTATGAATGGATTAGTGTAGTGCCCCAAAGTTGCTATGTTATATCTACACTCTTTCATTTACAGCTGCTAGGTTTCTTGATTATATGCATGAAAACGTTGATCTGGTTGGAGCTGTTTGCCTGCCCACCAACTGTTTGTCATTTGCCTTGGGGCTATAGGCATTGTTCATCAATCATGTCAACCCGTACGGGACATTTTGATTTTTTTCCAGGAGGTTCAGGCTGCATATGAGCAATATTTTTTCTGAATTTTATTGCCGGTGTGTGCAGCGGTATCTGGCCCTCAAGGTGCAGAAGAGCACACACCGCTAAACATTTGTGAAGCAAAATGCATATCAACAATGGAAGTACAAGAAGGAATAAAGGGGAACAATCCCAACGACTACAGCCATGTGTGGTGACTTTTTATCAAATTGGTATTTTTGACTTTATTTCTTTAGATATGGTATTATTTATCTCAGAGAATTTTTGGTCAGGCTAAAATGACTGTAATTCTATATATATCTTGCAACGCATCGCATTGCAAATCATATCGGCTCTACAGATAAATGCATTGTACAAATCAAAACCGCCACTTCTCTTTACAAAATATATTATGCAGCTAAAAGAAAGAAACAAACCATTAACATAAAAATTCTCAACAAGGGTGCGGAAACATTCAAGAGAAGCAACAATTTACATGCAATAAGAACTTCCCTCTAAATGAAATGACAACGGCAGGCCAGCAATGTCATTGTTGATTTTATTTTGCAGTGTGGTAGTACATTCAGAGCAATGAGGCCAGCAACATCTTAAATACTAACCAAAATTTACATGAAAGCAATTGGCATACAATTTCTAATAAGTTGCAAGTCTGGATAGCCAGAAGCATGGGCCAACGACATCATAGAGTAAGAAGTATGTGGACGGATGGCCAACACATTACTGAAGAATAAAGTGCAAGGAAGAAAGACGAACATGCTAACCAAGACCAATAGGCGGCAATGCAAATTTCATGCTGACCGCGACAAGGCGGGTAGTGGAAAGAGCTCGCAGCCGTCTATGTCCATGGTCTAGTGGTATCCTGTGCCAGAGAGTACTTAAGGAGGTGTGCGTTGCGTGTATCAGCTGCCCATGTTTATGTTGCCTTATCGACAACAAGCAACTACATATCTTCTACTGAACAACTGCACACAAATCACCCATTAATCCTGGACAATCACTTCACATCCATTTAAAATTAACAAGATTAATCAAGGAAAGCCAATCACTTTGTGGCCAAAATCCACCAGCACCATCTCTCCGGGTTCCTGCGCATGAAGAACTAATTACTGCCAACTGACATTGCGGCTATAATCCACCAACACCATCTCTAGGTTCCTGCACATGAAGAATTTGATCACTGGCCGAAGTCAGACTTCAGCATACATTATACATAAAGCTACTAACATTTCAGTAAATAAACCAACTATATATGGCACATTTGGGAGAGAGTTATACCAACATATGTTGTGGAATGTTTTATTTACCTTGCACATTGGTCACAGTAATAATGCAAGAGGTTTAATATGTGAAATTCCCAAGCGCAAAACATAATAGATTTGTCTTGTTCATGAATCAAATAATCAAAGATGTTTCCAATGTACTAAACCATAACTACTATCCAGAAGGAACCTTGTGAACCGATCTGTAAGTCCAGCTGATTGTTATGTTCTTTTAAACCTAATACCAAGCTCATGGAGTATATGAGTTAGATGCAGTAATTGACCAATTTTCATAACACACTTGTCAGTGGGCACACCCACTTCTGACAAAATAGAAAATCTCTTGAATCATGTACTTCTTAGAGCATACTTGGCAGTAGGCATACCTCGATAATTCTCCAAAATCTAACAATCGTTCTTCAAACAGATATATCAACGGAAGAAAATCAATAAATCATGAGATAATAAAAGGCTATGAGAAAAAGTGAGAACCAATTTATGTACATGAATTTTTTAGAGCATGAAAACTTCACCATTTAGCAAGAGCACGAAATCATAAAAAATAACTTCATTTAGTAGATTTTGGTATGGCCGCTACACAAATTGCTGGACATACTTATGTTGCATCTAAGAATTAATCACTGTACCGAGTCCGAACTTCTGCATAGAAGCTCCTAACATCTCTCCGGGTTCCAACACATGAAGAATTAATCACTGTACCAAGTCAGAACTTATGCATAGCTTATACATGAAGCTCCTAAAATCTTAGAAAGTTGCCCCTAACCTGTAGTAAATAAACCTTCCATGGACCTATGTGCATAGAAGAAAAAACTGGAGCGCAAGCATCTCTAAAAGTACCAGAGCATGCACGGTGATCTGAATTTAAACCTGCTCAGAACAAAAATGATAAACTGCAGCGAGCTACGGACGGGCGACGACGCAATCAGGAGAGCGAGCAAGATTAGGGGAAATTTCCTCGCGGCTTGTACCTTGATGGCGAACAGAGAAACGACGGCGCTCCACCTGAGGCAGAGGGATCAACACGTCCCGGACACAGCTCTCGCCGCAGTCGTCGCGGAGGCGCCCGTCGGCAGCCCTCTTGTAGGAAGGCCTCGCGACGTCAGCTTCTGTTCTAATGGCAGCGGAAACGGGGAGAGGACAGAGGAGGACGACTTGATGGCGGCGGCCCTCCTGGTCCTGGACGCCACGACGTGGCACAACGATGTGATAGGAACTTGGTTGTCATGCTGACAGCGAAGATGGGGAGAGAAAATGGCAGATCGGCGACGACGCGGCAATCTTGGGTGTGAAGGAAGATTCGACGGCGAGGGCAATGCCGTGGAGAGGATAAAGGCTGGGGCGTGCGGGCTGCAGGTGCATGGGAAGAGCGGCCAGCAGGTGCAGGGGAGGCGGACTCGCGTGCAAGGCGACGGCGGTGTGCAGGGCGGCGGCAGGGCAACGATGTGGCCAGGGGAAGATGATTCGCGTGACGGCGATGGTTCCAAAAAAAGTGGAGGCACGCCTGATTAGTAGTGATTATTGCGTTAATTAATAAAGCGTTGTATGCGGACGTGGGCATGAAATTCCTCTTGTTGGCAGAGTTTTCGCCCGTCACAGTAAATTGCTAATTGCACACAGGACTCGGGATTAAATTAATCACTACCATTAGAGTTCATTATCCAGGGCTAATCTGACGGTGCAAATCAAGTGGGGTACATTTGTGGGGTGGCTTTAGGAAAGAAAAAGTTTACTTGTTTAATCTCTATTATATAATATCGTTAAAGGTGATGGTCGCCTAGTACGTCATAATAGAGCTGCCCTTAAAGTTGATACAAATTACGCACCATGCCACCTATAAGTGAAAAAACGGTTCGAAATATAAGATTCGAGAGTCAGAACACGGCGCATCGTACAGCGTCGGAACGATCGGCTCGTCGGGTGCCGTCCCGTCCCGTCCATGCCGTAACCAAATTCGATTTGTCCACTGCGTACGATCTCATTGAAGGATTTCTCTCGTGTGCGTGCGAGGCCAGGCTCGCTTGCTGGGCTGGACCTTGATGCTTGGCTAGGCAGTACAAAGCCGAGGTCTCGGCCCATGGGCACCGCCTGAAGGCCACACATGCGACATTTTGTTTTTATGCTACACAAACATGGCAGCTGGGGCTCTTCACAAAAAGAACATGCCAGTTGGAGAACTACGTATCGCAATCTCCTCCTATGTAAGAGAAACTTTTTGTCGAGACTCGAGTCCTCTCATCGGATCAGTTCATTAAGGCTTGATTAGTCAAAATAGGCCTAGCTAAAACAATGTTTTTGTATTATTAAAGGAATGCGGTAAGAAAACCTCTACAACGATTTAAAACCCAAAAATGAGTCCGCAGGGATTAAATTTGGGTGTTGGATTATACAACCACTTTCCAAACCAGGTTGAGTTACAGAGTTAGGCTCACTTATTTAGCTACAACATTGTTATAGTGATTTCGTTGGTACTTGAACATTTAGTGTTCAGAAAGTACGTGCTTTCTTTATCTTTAAAACTTCGAAAAGGTTGTCGTATAGTAAAATACTTAAGGGGATCAAAATTAAGGGGAAACCCAGCATATTCTTATAGTTATATTTTACATCCGTTACGACGCACGAGCATCTTACTACGGAGCATCCCAATTTTTTGGCGATGCCCGTAGCAACGCACGGGCACTTTGCTAGTAGTAGTAGTAGTATAGATTACAGCACGAGGGGTACGTCATAGTGACTCGTACGGCCTCGCTGCCCAAAATCAGAGGGACACGCGTGTGACGTGGCAAATTCGGCACGAGGGGTTTGCATTCTACGACGATCCACGCTGAATCAGTGAATCAGTGCGCCTGCGGCCTGCATTCACTACGCATGTTATTGCTGCAGGTGAAGATGACAACACGCTGAATCTTTGCATCTTCATTATTGAATCACCACACTATTGTTGTTGCAGGTAATGTTGACAACACACATATCACGAATCACTATATTTTTGTTTTTTTAGGTGATGCTGACAACACATGCATCGAATAATGCGAATATCTACACTCATACACTCTCTTGGTTTCAAATTATAATCTGTTTAGATATTTTAATGTGCTTAAAATGAATGAAGACACTAAAAAGCATCTAGATACGTGCGAACCAGAAAAAATCTTATATTTAGAAACGGGTGTAGTTGTTTGATACTTGGATGATGTTTTTTTAGCGGGAAGCTACTTTGATGATGTTGACAACACACTGGATCATGGTACATGGTGTCCCATCAACCCACTCTAAGGCGGTGGTAACAACTCGAGTCACATCACACAACTAATTTATGCAATCACTAATTCCGTGTTTTGATGAAGGTTCAGCGTGAATTTTGTACTCGACAAAAAAAAACATCACGTGGCATTCTTGTGTGTATGCATGCACTGTGCTATATATGCACCCCGACCACGTCAACCGAAAGCCACGTCAACTGAGATTGTCTACGTGTAGCTGCAACATGCACGGCTGAGTTTTCCGGGCGTTGTTCGTCACAAGCCACGCCAAGCCTGGTGATCAACTGTCGTCGTACGTGACGATATGATATAAACGGAATTTATAATGACATCACATTCGCGCAATAGCTCGTTCGAGCTACATCTTCCCGAGAGCGGCCAAGGTGACCAAAACTGACAACAAAGGTGTCGTGAGTGCTGTCCACAGAGATGAGTGCGACCTCTTCCTTAGAGCTTCGGCTATCACCTCTGATGGAATAATGAATCCCGAGGTTCTGGAGGCTATGGCATGTACCAAAGCCTTGTGCTTGATGAGAGATTTCAGACTTGCATCAGAAAGGTCCTGGTTTCGTATCACTGTCCTACCATGGTCAAGGAGATTAATCAGGGAGCAAGGTTTGGGCCTCGCATGATCATTAAGAAGATTTTAGCTCAGAAGGAGTAATTTAGGAAGTGGCTTTGATCCACGAAGGGCGAGAAACGAATGGTGATGAACATCGTCTAGGCCGCGCGGAAACTATATTAGGGGCGTGTTTGGTTTACTGCACGGTTTTTGTGCCTTTTGCATTCGTGGCTTCCCAGGGACTGGCCACGGAAAAACGAGGTCTGAGCCACGTTGTGCAGCCCGTTTGGTTGCCCGCAAAGAAGCAGCCAGACCCGTTTGTTTTGGAGCAATTTTTTATGCCCTGCTCGTATAAGGGTTAAAACCTATGTTTGGTTGCCAAACGACTTTGCTTTCGGTCGTCTCTTCCCAGCTATGGTGAACTTACCATGGATAATAACAGTTCATCGCGGTTATTTGACGGGCATAGCATAGTTTCGACCTTATCTACTAGCAAATAGCAGTTCATCAGCACATACAAGTTCTCCTATCTACTAGCAAATGAATGTTTTTACGGGCATGGCAATGTTTGAACTCTAGCTACTACTACCTCTTCTTCTTGTAGCTCTTCTTCTTCTTCTTGCTCAGATCATGTAGGGCCTCTGTTTGCCCACATAGAGTTAGCCCACTCCTCTCTCAGCACCTTTCAAGCTTCCTCATCATTTGCTTCCACACCATGGTCCAAGTCTTGGCCATCTGGAATCACATCTTCCTCATCAAGGAAGAACGCATCTATACCCCATCCAAGGATCCAGTTATGCAGAATGCAACATGCTAGGACCAGCTTGACTTGGGTGCGGAAAGGGTGGAATGGCTTCTGATCAAGAATCTTGAATCTATTCTTCAGAGCAGCAAACTCTCTCCACTGTGACTCTCGGGCTAGAGTGTCTCAGGTTGAACAATTCATGGGGAGTCCTTCACCTAGAGGGGGGGGGGGGTGAATAGGCGAATTAAAACTTTTCCGGATTAGGCTTGATAATTGCGGAATAAAACTAGGTGTTTAAATTAACAAGCCAACAACCTAAATAAACTAGGCTCACCTATGTGCACCAACAACTTATGCTAAGCAAGACAAGCAACAAGGTGATAGCAATAGAATACTTCAAGCACGAAGGCTATCACAATGTAAAATGCATAAGTAAAGAGCTCGGGTATAGAAATAACTGAGGCACGCGGAGACGAGGATGTATTCCCGAGTTTCTCCTTTTTAGGGGAGTACGTCTCGTTGGAGAGGTGTGAACCAACACTGGTTCAACAACCACAAAGGTTTCACCTTCTTCTCCGATGAACTGCACCACAAAGGTTTGGTTCACCTTCCACTATCGGAAATCCTTCGAGGCGGAATCCGGAGCCTTTCAACAACGATCCGGGGCACAACCCACAACGGGATTGGGGGCTCCCGAACAGCTACAAGTGACCACACAAGGGTCTCAACCACCACACGGGCGTCTAGGGTCCAAAGACCCAAGAGTAACAAGTTCACAAGCTTTCAACTTCCACGAATCCTCGCGGAGAGCACACTGATGCACCAAATGCAAAAGGCAAGAGCACAAGTGCTCAAATCCTTCACTCTCAAATTCCAACTAAGCAACAAATGCTTATGGGGGAATAAGAGAGGAAGAACAAAGAGGAGATGCACCAAGAACTCCAAGATCAAGATCTACTAGGTTCCCCTCACTTAGAGGAGAGATGGAATGGATGAATATGTAGATCTAGATCTCCTCTCAATTTCTCTCGAAGATATGCAAGAATCATGGGAGGGAATGAGAGGAAGGCAAGCTTTATTTCAAAGGTCAACAATGGAGGAGAGAGGGGAGAAAAACTTGCTCAAGAGGTGTGTGAAACAATGGGGAAGAAACCCTTTAAAAAGCTCACTGAAAAAATATGGCCGTTGGGGCTGTTTTTGGGCGGAGCGAGCCGACCTGAGGCCCGGCCTGGGCCGGCCAGGGAGCCGGCCTGCTCCCCGAGCCGCTCGGCCTGGAGCCCAGCCTGGGCCGGCCAGGGAGCCGGCCTGCTACCCGAGAGCCGGCCTGCTACCCAGTCCGCCCTGCCAGGAGCTCGGCCTGGGCCGGCCTGCGTAGATTTTTTTTTCTAAATCCATATCTTTTTCATTAAAACTCCAAATGAGATGAAACCAACTTTGTTGGAAAAATAACGACGAGTGCTTTCCTCAGGGATAAACCGATAATATTTCCAACACCGAGAACGCAACAAGTTTTCCATCCGGACTCCGTTTTCAATGATCTTGGGCTTGCTCCGAAGATAATCACAAGCACTACAAGATCATGCATATACACATCATAGTCCATCATGTGAGGAGGGTAACACAAGAGGAGAGTTTGACCTCTCTTCAAGAGACGAACCGGCAAAACCTCCAACATCAAAAACACCACAAGATATTCAAATGAAATCCGTTTTTGATGAACTAGAGCTTGGTATGGAGATGAACACAAGCTCTAAATTCTCACATGGATAAAAGCCAAATAAGAACCAAGAAAAATGATCTGCCAAATATGCAAAGGTTTGAGCTCTCCACAAAGATGCGATCAAGTTACTCACTTGAGAGCTCCTCTTGATAGTACGCCGTCTATCCTATAACCCGGTCTCCCACTAACACAACGAGACCGGTAAAATAGAAACCCTATCAAGATCATACCTTTGCCTTGCGCATTCCACTTGAGCTCGATGATGACGATCTTGACTCTCTCAAGTTGGAACGCCTTTCTTGATTATGCTTGCTAGCACATGCTTGATGAAGACTTCCCAAATACTCCCCCATACACCATTATGGGAGAGCCTTGCTTAGCTCCGACTTCATGAAGATGATGTCTTGAATCCTTCAAGACATACTTGCAATATGCTCAACTCTACACATGACCATTCTTCATATAAACCCTTAAATAGAGCATTGGTCATCATGTCATCTTCAAGAGTGCAACACAAGAACTCCTATCTTTTCCCATGGACATGATCTATAAGAATGTCTCAATGTAAACATTAGTCCATAAGGATTATCATTAATTACCAAAACCATGCATGGGGCAACACATGCACTTTCAATGGTACCTGGTACACCTGAAGGGTGGAAGAACACCAGGGCGGCATGCATATCCTGCATCTTTAGGTAGAACTTGTCATCTCGAATGTTGATCCCATCAAGTCGACTTATGTGTCAGACAGGATGCTAGCATCATGGGCGGATCTTTGCCAATCAGTCAGGACGTAGGTGAACTTCAGGTCCAATTCAACAGCTGCAAGCACATTCTGAGAGGTGTAGTGCTTCCTACCTCTGTAAGCAACAGCCTGTGACCTGGGCCCTCGAGCTGACATGAGTACCATCGCACCTATGCAGTCCTGTTTACATGAACACAATGTGATGTTAAGAACCAAAACACTCATGGCATGACATGAACTAGAAGATTTGAGTTGCTCATGTTGAAATATGGATACCACCTCTGTCTTTGTCGTATCTTCTGTGGAGTCTGACCTGATGGTGGCTTGATCATCTCACCTCTGAGCTCTCCAATAGCATATAGGACTTGCCTGAAATATCTCGAAATTGTCTCACTGGATCTCCTGAAAGTGCTATGAATCACTCTGAACCTCCGGTTATGTCTAACAACATGCAAGAACATTGCCACTTGTTCTTCCACGGTTGTGTGTATGCTGTCTTGTAACAGGCCTATGACCCATGAACGTCTCCACTAGCTTAGCAAAAGGGACTCTACCCATTAGCAACATGTTGACAGCCTCAACCTCATTGTTGTTGTAGATGTAGTTCAGGTTGGCCATCCTCTCTTGGTCTCGGACAAACAATGGTCCATACCTGATTACCTCCCTGTAGTTGCGATGAACAGCTCTACGGTGGACTAATAGCAGTCAGGCCTGCATCACTACTATCAGTGCGGCTGCCTGCACGATAAGCTGCGTCCGCGGGTCCTAGATCCATCGACATCCATTAGTAACCAAACCATGTACGCAGTACTACTACTCTACGCAGTAGCTAGGTGCTATGGTGTTTACCTCCATGAAGAAGGCGGTCTTCAGCTGTCGGTGTCGTGGAAGATGTGGCAGATCTTTGTCCGGGATGCAGAGCTTTTGGTCCTCGCCGCTATCACTGCCGCCGCCGCCCTCACCATCGCCGGAGCCTCCCAAGATCTAAAGGCGCCGCCTTGCTGTGGCTCACATCTAAATCGTCCCCGTCGTCGTCGCCGCTGCCTTCCTCGGTGCCGAAATAATGGAGTTTGTCCTCCCGCTCGAGATGACCGAGTAAAGGAGGAGGTGAGTGTAGTTTTGCCGCCAGATGGCGAGCCAATATTTCGTCTCCCGCCATCTCCACGCATGCATCCCCGCGCGCACCCTCGTTCCCCGCCCTGCTCGATTTTGCTCTTCCAGACCTAGTTCTGGAAAAACGGCCGAATCGGTCGTTCCTCCAGGGCTGAGAGGTGCTTTAAGCTTCATGCGGGCTCGGGCTAACCCCTCTTCCGGGCAACCAAACGGCCCAGTTTTGCATCGCCAGGGCCTGTTTGGAGGCGATGCGGGAAACCAAACACACCCTAGATATGGGTAGACATGTTTGGTTTATGAACCCCCAACTGAGTTGGGAATCTATGTAAACGCTCAATAAAATCTGTGTCCTTCCGCTAAAAAATGAGTCAGAAAGGCCAAGCAATTATGGTTTTGCTAAATCTCAAACGCCTAAGATTTTTACTAAGTCTCAATCATCTAAGAAAGCTGTAACCATAGTTTAGAGAAAAGCAAAACTCGCATGCAGTTGCACTTTTCTGAAACTAATTGAGATAGAAAAGTGCGACTGTCTTCTGACGAGTAGCCAGAAAAAGCAGACCATCTGGAACAACAAATTTGGACGAGCTCAGTTACATTAGAGGCAACTTATAAAGGGAACTTATATGACTATGCAATAATTTCATTGCATAGAACTTAACACAAAACGAAACAACATAAGAAAACTCGCTTATCAATCAACCTACCACACACACTCTGTCTATTTAGCACGATAATGTACAACAAAAGGATTTGCATCATATATCTACTTCTCACGATGATGTCTCTGTTGTTGCTTCTGACGATATGATTGCAGATGGTTCAGTAATGGTGAAGGACCTCAGAGAATGGGAGTCAACTGGTCGATCCTGGTTATTGACCTTGATGTCTCCCATGTCGCCAATCACAGCAGGCTTGGTGATCCTCTCTGTGGAGACACCTTTTTCTCCGGTCAGCATCCGGACGATGCTGGTCATGTTGGGACGGAGTTTCATCGCGTCTTGAGTGCAAAGAAGACCAACCTTCAAGAATCGGCATGCCTCCTCAGCGTCCAGGTCATCTTCTAGATCTGCATCTATGATCTTCTCGAGTTGTCCTTGCTCATAACATGTCCATGTCTGCAAGAGCACCAGCAGACCTGTACCATCAGTAATATCCAACCAAATGTGCCTCCGAATATTAAAAATTTAAAATAGCGATATTCATACACACGACAGTTCGCTGTCTGGGCAAAAATACCAACAGATGGTTTTTAAAGGATAAAAGATAAAATTGTACTCTCAAAAAGTGGTTGCTATTTGTGTGCCAAATCAAAAACATTTTTTTAGATAAAGAGTATATGTTAATATCGCGGACCAAATCAAAAACATAGTTACTGGGATATCAAGAACAGTAAACCCTAAAAGTAGCAAAGTATCTTATCAGGTATGTTCGAGCTAACACCTAAATGGTAACCTCGTCATGGAAATGGAATCACAACTGCAGTCTGACAACAAAGCATAAGGGCACTGAACATAGTATTGCGATTTGCGATAGAACTTACCCTCTCGAGCAGAAATTGGTCTTCATAAGGCAATCTATTATTGTGGTTACACCTTCCACTAACAATTTCCAATAACAGAACGCCAAAACTATAAATATCTGACTTCTTTGTCACTTGCCCTCTAACTGCATATTCAGGAGCCAGGTATCCTCTGACAGAAAGGGACAAAAAAAAAAACAGAGAAAGAGAGATAAGAATTAAATTGATTTCAAGTTTCAAAGAAACCTCCAATCAAAGATATACTTACATTGTACCTGCAACCCGGGTGCTCACATGAGTTGCATTTGGAGGGAGGAGCTTTGCCAACCCAAAATCAGAAATTTTAGGGGTGAGATCCTTGTCGAGAAGAATATTGCTTGCCTTTATGTCTCGGTGGATTATGGGATAGCGGATTTCTTCGTGGAGGAACGCAAGCCCATGGGCAATACCTAAAGCAATTTTAACACGAGTTCTCCAGTTGAATCGAATGCTGCTATAACCTTTTCCTGCAATACCATGGATAACATACTTAAGTAAGATAGTTATTAAAGACTGATACGATCAATGAAGGACACATTAGGCAGAATAGTGTCACCTAGCAGCGTATGTGCAAGGCTGTTGTTCTCAAGATAGTTGTATACAAGGATCCTATGGGGTCCCTCAGCGCAGCAACCAACCAAGGTGATCAGATTTTCATGCACAATATCAGAAATTGCTGTAAGTTCAGTAAAGAACTCTCTGATGCCTTGCTTGGAATGGGAAGAAAGCACCTTTACGGCAACAATTGTGCCATCTTTAAGCCTTCCCTGATGAAACAAAATGAATTTTAGTTAGTATATGATGCAATGGAGTTTGAAGTGACCAGTGACTTAGGCAAATTACCCTGAACACGGAACCAAAGCCGCCTTCGCCAATCTTGTTTACCCCACTAAAATCATGTGTAGCTTTCCTGAGCTCACTATAAGAAAAAACCCTCACCTTACTTCCTCCTGGAGCTACCAGAAGCAAATGCGAGTGAATCAGAACGATGTGCCTTCTGTACATAGAAGTGGTTATAAACTGAGCAAAGACATGAAATGCTGACCTTCTTCACCTTCAATAGTTTGTTTGATGTCCTTTCCACACATAAAGCAAGAAGCCATGCTTGTAAATCAGAAGTCAAAGCGTGGATGCCAACAAAGAGAACTGACTAATTTGGAGCTGAATTCCTGCGGAAAAAAGAGCAGCATAAAAAAATTCTAATCAGGAAATACAGTATGTCATGGATGATCTACAAGAAAACTGCAAAAAAAAAAAACCTTGCCAAAATTATAATCCTAGATTCCATTTGTCTTCTGGATTTCAAGAATTGCCGATTTACAAGAACATGAATCTCATGATATGGTGGGAATCACTTATGATAATCATCCTTGCCTTAAACATATCCGAATGTCTCAAAGTTGGACAGACTGGGCCCAACGTAAGGAGTCAGTTCCCCTATTTTTGTGAAATACAAGATGCTCACTGAATGATGAAAATTTAATGCAAGTCGGTGTAAATGTACAGATTAGATTCAGATCACAAACGCATAAATGGTTAAAAACACATATGTCCGTGTATCAGTACCATTTCACTATGAAATATATTTAGTTAATTATGTAGTAAGAGGCTGGTACTTGTATCGGCATTATTAAATCCAAACATCTTTAAGTTTGAGTTCAGTAATAAGAATTCGCTGTATTTTCCCTCAAAAAAAAACTCGCTGTATTGCTAGTTTACTGCTTTGAAATATGTGACTAGAGGAGTGCCTGAAACAAATATTTATCAGAAACTAGATTAAGAGAACCAGGTTTATGCAATTCAGTGGCACACCCAGCAACAGGGCCAAGTAAAGTCAGACTCCCCCACTCCAACAAAAAAAAAGGAGCAAGTGGTGAATCAAATTGAATAAAAAAGCAGCTGTCATTGCAGTTGGAAAAATCGTGCTCCCTCAAAGCTCAGGCGACCAACAAACAGGCACTATGCGGGCACTCCATCTGATGGTGTAATCTTGTCTTCAGGCACTATGCGGGCACTATGCATTGCTATTCTTATCAAACCCATGCCAAAATACCAATGTGAATTTGACTAAACTATTTTTATTTTTGGTTACTTTGTACTCCTGTACACTACTTCTAATTTCAATGAAAAGCAGGCCAGACTGCCTTTTCCGTCAAAAAAAAAAAGTCAGGTAGCCTCCAGGCTAGTACTTGATTTGCATATAAAAAGTACTCTTAATGTTGTTAAAAAGGTACTATGCATTGCTATTCTGATCAAATCCGTCAAAAAAGAAAAATGTGAATTTCACTAAAACTCACACAATTATCTTACCATTGTAAGAAGTCAAGTAGCATGCCAAATTGTAGTACATACGACTTACCATTAGTAGTTTTCTATGGCGATTTGTCAAGATTAGCCCAATAATAAAGTAATAGCATTCCTATCCATTGGCTCTGGCACCATCCATGCACATGTAGGTTATATTGTTTCTTTGTGAAATAAAAAATAATTAACAGCATTGACTTGTTGTAGGATGCAAAATGGAAGAAAGAACCGATCTATCTCGAACAAAAGAGTCAAAACTCTTGCCTGAAAACTCATACCTGAAAAACCAATCAATGTCCAACCAGATTGCGGTCTAGGGGTGGAAACAGCAGGGAGGCGACGAGGTAGAGCGACAATGGCGGCCACGGGTGCTACATGCTGAGGGGTTTGGGGGCTTTGAGGCGCCGGCGGTGACGCTAAGCTACGGTACGGCCATGGTAGATTTCACAGCAGCATTGTGTCGGGTTGGAGCTTATGTAGGTCAGAGCAAGACATTGTTTTGCCCACCCCAAGGCCGCGGAAGCAAGAAAGGAACTGGGATCCAGACCAAAAAAGAAAAGGGGTAAATTACCTGATGTAGATGCTCCTGCGCCCGTAGCGCCGCCGGTGCCCGAGAACCAGCCCGCAGGGAGAAGTGGTGCCCGACAAACAGCCGGCGAGGAGAGCTGATGGAAGAGGCGGTGAGAGAGAGAAATGGGGGAACTTGGAAAGGAATTGAGACGGGAGCTTCGACTTGGCGATTACTCCGTCGCTCTCACTTGACCTCGCCTCTAATCAATCATCAAAGAAAGCCAAAAGTCTCTCTCTGATGCACACACACGTGACAAGTTGGTTAGTACAATAGGTAGATAATCAGCACGTCACCCCAGGCCAGATCCTGGTTTGTAGCTGCAAGAGTGCCTTGCTGATTTTGTTTATTTCCCACAACTAGTAGCTTAATAAAAGGAAAAGCCTTATCATCATGCTAGATCATCCTTCGGATCGTTCCGCTGTGCAGCACGCTAATAGTACGCTAATAGTGCAAGAGTGTCTCGCTAATATCAAGTTGTAGCACAATATATCATGCTAATAGTGTCTTTTAAACTCTTCGCTACTTTGGTCTATCATGTTATTTTTTCCTTGATGCGCAAACGTCTCCAACCCTCTACGGCAGTACAACTTTTTTTCTTTGAGTGAATTCCGTTTAATGACTTATTACTCATTTAGTAAGAAGTCATCCAGATTATCCATTTTAGAAGATTTGGACCCTCTAACTTTTTTATACATTTTCCGTTTGGCACCAGATCGAGGAGTATCAGGACAAACACCACGAATAAAAAGGATGGTGAAGAGAATGATGGCCGCGTAGTACTAATATGCCGGTCTATTCTAGCGAAACGTATATAATATCAAAATAGGGTACATTCGTGTTCAAAATTTAATATATGGTGTATTTATCATTTTGTTTCACTAGACGAGTTATAAGTGTCTCAAACGATCAAATATGGGATAAAAAGCGGAATTCACACTTTTATTAAATGCAACTTGCATATTCTTAGAAAAGTGAACTCCACCGGGATGCACATTTTCACCTATTTACACATTTAATTTTCCGTAAATGTAATTGCATTTGTATGAATTAAATAAAATCTTAGTCAACTAAGACATAAACGAATCCAAAATAATTTATTTCTATTATATCCACACAACAGAATCATGGCCCTTGACGTAGTTACCTGCGTCAAAAGAATATGGGTTAGGTTGAGACTCCAAGTGCAGAGTGTATAGTATAGGAAAGACGGTTTTCCCCACGAGGGGTGACTCGAGGGTTTAATATCGAACTCTCGGGAATCAGTAGTGAAAGATTTATCTTCTTATCCTTCTCTTGAAAACCTACAAAACAAAGTAAATTGTTTGTGCCCTCAACCTCAGTGGTTGTCAAGCACAAGGTGTGAGAATGATATCAAAATAAATGAATGCAAAACAGTAAATAAATATGCAATGATGATAAATAAATATGCAAGGATGGTGGAAACAATGATGGATGATATTTTTGGGTTTTGTATTGTGAATGCAAGATGTAAAAGTGTTTTTGTATTTTCGGATTTTTAAATGGCAGAAAATGTAAAGTGGATAAAAGTTGTTGGAAAGGTGTTTCTTATGATTAAAAATGGACCGGGGTTCATGGTTTCACAAATGCACTCTCTCTTTAATAAAGTGGTAGACAATGGAACACTAGAATTGACATATGAGATTGCAACAAAAAGGTTTCATGACAAGTTACTAATTATATGGGCATCACGTCCTAACATAGAGATCTTTTGTTTATTAATCTCTCTTATACTCCACCAAGATGCGAACTAAATCATAACACCTTAGTAATTAAGATAAATCAGAGCATAGCATTAAGTATCATGACATGAAGTTAAAATAAGAACATGCTAGATCTAGTCATGGAGTAGTGGCAATGGTCACACCCACATCTCCGGTAGCAAGGTATTTTTCTTTATCCCTAGTGAGGCAACAAAGTAAGGTAAAACACCCAAGTGGATCGCGGAACTTTCTCTCACGTTCACCGCACTAGCCACCCCCCGTTACTCCAACTAATGCACACGTTCCCCCTCACACGCTCTCATACACATGCTTGATCATAACAAGTAAACAAGAACGGGGTACATAATATGCATCTACTTTCATAACTGAAACAAAACTATTGCAATCTCAAACATATATTAACTCATAAAAAGATCCACCACAAAGGTATTACATAGATGACCGTAATCATGTTCAGCAGCTCATACGGTACTAATTAGTGAAGCTCAAGAGAGGAGAGATACATAAGTTACTTCCACAAACCCATAGTCCAGGGTGGACTACTCCCTCTTCATCATGGAGACGGTGGAGAAGTCGTTGGAGAAGATGGAGACCACGCCGGCAGCGCCCCGCCGGAGTTTTCCCCCTCCAATCTGCAACTCCAGGTCTCTGTTTCGTGGTTTCTGTGTTTCTGCGGCGCTCCTTTCCGAAGGCGTCGGGGACTATTTTTATAGTCGTTTTTAGGTCAAGACGGAGGCTCGGGAAAAAAGATCGACGGCAACGGAGCCACGAGGCCCAGATGGTGGGTCCCACGCGGCCAGGATCTGGCCGCGTGGGCCACCCTCTTCTGGCCCTCGGGCCTCCGTTTGTTCGCTTCCTTCGCTCCCACGCTTTGTTCCTTCCAAAAACTGATGCTCGTAAATTTTAGGTCATTTGGACGTCGTTTGGGTCCCTGAAACATCAAAATATAGAAAATAGGGTTTTCTGCCTGTGCAGGGTTAATTCCAGAAAAATAGGGAAACAATGAAATATTCCCAAAATCAATATAAAACAATGATATAACCCTTATATGATGCAAATATGATTGAAATATAAGTAATATAATGCAAAGTTCATGTATGCATTTTACATGCATCAACATCCCCAAGCTTAACCTATACTCGTCCTCGAGTATGAAGGTGATAAAACTAACATGGACTTTGCAATTTAATACTATCAAAGGATATCAAAGATGATTACTATTGCTACATAGAGTCAAATGATTCATTCTTCAAAGGAGTAGCAATATACAAGATAGATTATGAAGTGATATCAAATATTCAATGTAAGGATGTTCAATGATAATTCACAAAGTGTAACATAGAAGAAAGTACTATGGACCAAATGTATGCATAATGAAAAGTAAAAACATCCTATAATGGTCATAGAGTATTCTTGTAAATCTGAATATAAAAGGTGGACACTTTGGAAAGATATATATAATGAGTAGAGGTAAAACATGAATAAGTTTCATCTAACTTCCAAATGCTTCTACTTAAGTTAATGTTTGCAATGTGGTATTCATTGGTGTCAAGCTCTCATTACCCCTATCATAGCATCTTGAATGGTTAAAGTTTAAAGTGAAAGCAAATATGAGTAGTATGCTTGACAAAGTATGGGTTGAATGTCTCATGCCCCGTGAATACGAGTACCTACACCACGGTGTTACTCAACTTGGGACACAAAAGCAAGTTCAAGTTAAGGTCATTGTAAGTAATATAATAGCGTCATCAAGAGCGTCAACTGGGGTACCTCTTGTCCCAGGACATGGAACAAGCCCATGTCAAAATGACAAGACAAACAAACAAAATGAACAATCTCCACACCCTTTTTATTTACTATTGGTATAGCTTTTTATTGTGGGGTGCATCACTGAAGGTTCACCATAGCATGTAAGTAAATTTCCACCATGAATGATGCATGGCTTAGATTAGCGGCCCAGGCGTCTCTCTAGCCATTTATACAAACTCATTAAACTCACTAAGTTTCCGCATTTATTTGGCACCATGATAAGCATCCATAAACAAAAGTACATGATATCAACAAAATATAAAGAGCACGTTGAAAGCTTGCCATGTGACAGCACATATGAGCTAACTCCCAACCAAGACTCTTGTCAAGCTCACAACTTCATAATTTTAATCACAATGGGTCATGTTTATTAAGTGCAATAAAAGTAAGGTGTGCATCAAGTTCGTGAGAGCTCTTTAACCAACTTTTCCCATAACAATCAATAACATAAGCATTTTAATTCAGAAGTATAGATAATACAAAATAACATGATAAACATACTCGGAATAGCATAAAGCTAATAGGTAGATATGGTGGACTCACTGGAAAAACTTTGGTTGAAGGTGTTGGAAAACAAGTTTTTACTTGTTGGAATTTTTGGGCTAGCAAGAGGGAGAAAGTTGACCGTCTAAATGCATGCATAAGTGTCCATAGAACTAACCAATCCATGTTAAACAAAGTAAAGTAACATTCAGCATCAAAACATGAATAAAAGATAGCTCTTGATAAAACACTTGCAAATTAATATTCATTAAAAGCATATGAATCATGCAACTATATGTATCTTTTTGAATCAACTCAAACATCCCTTTCCCAATCTTTTTAATAGCATCCAACTTAATTCAACCCAAATTTCCAGTAGCTCTCTCATATATAAATGATAGTGGTGGTCTCAAGACAAACAAAAATCAAACCGAAATAAAAAGCAAATAAAAGACGCTCCAAGTTTATGCGATAAAGTGCATTGATCGAAAAACAGAAGTTAGACGTGTGCAAACCGAGAGTGTGTTGGTCCAGTGGGGTTGTCTTCACATCCCCAAGCTTATGGTCTTCACCATCCTTGGATAGCTCTTGGTGCATCTCCTCTAATCCCTGTGAAAAAACTTCAAAACACCGTTTCTCCCATTTCTTTTCTGTGGGGGACATTAGTAGTGATAGACAAAGAATTTCTTGCTGCATAAAATCCTTAAAAAAAATTCATATGAATGTCCAGAAAGTGTATAATGTTGTATGCCTACTTATAAACTCAATTGGATCAAAAAGATTCAAGTTAAAAGTTCAAAGAATGCATCAAACAAAATGGGACAGAATCTGTCCAGAAAAACAGCAGCAGCAAAACGTATTTTTCTACCCTACTTAAATATGTCGAAAAATTCTGAAAAATTCATGCTTACAGAGGATGAAAAGTTGCAACTACAGTTCAAATATCAGCTCATTCGGAGTTACAGAATAGGAATTAAAAATCATACCGTGCACAGATTCGTGCTGGAATAAAATCTCCGAATGCAAATAGCAACTTTTTCAAACCAAAATAGGTAAAACTTGGCACTTTATTAAAAATTCCAGAAACAAAACTAAAAACTAAGTCTCTTGTTACAGCAAGAGGACACAAAGAAAATCAAAAATAAAAACAACCGGGTTGCCTCCCGTAAAGCGCTTTCTTTATAGCCATGTAGCTAGGCTTCTTACTTGATATTTATTGTGGACGAAGCTCATGAGGGAGCTTGAACTTTGATGTGTCCCTCTTCCTTGGGAAGTGTTCCATGCACTTCTTGTGTGGAAACTGAAACTTCACATTCCCTTCTTTTGAATCAATGATAGCACCTGTGGTACGAAGAAAAGGTCTTCCAAGAATAATTGGACTAGAGGTTTTATTCCCCATATCCATGATTAGAAAATCAACAGGTACAAATGTCATATGCAACTCTACCATAACATCACTTACTTTTCCTAAAGCATGTTTAATGGAATCATCAGCAAGTGCAAGTTCAATAGAGCATTTTTCAAGATTCTTTAATTCAAGTACTTCATATAATTCTTTAGATAAAACAGAGACACTAGATCCTAGATCTAATATAGCATGGTGTGTCTCTTTTCCAATGGTTACTAGTACTTTGGGAATCCATATATCCCCAAGCTTAGGTGGTATCATAGCTTCTTGGTTGTACCTAGCAATCTTTTCTTTTAAAACATGATTAGCAATATAAGAACCAAAACCTGCTTGGTTAACATTAATGGAAGGATCACTTGCAAATTTTTGTAAGATAGATATTAATTCATGCAAGCTACAATTCTCTAAGTCAAGCAATGGTTCCTTGACTTCACTAAGCATTTTAACTTCCTCAACTTTTTTCTCTAACTCAATTAACAGAAGAGATTCATCATATTCAGTTTCGTTAACTTCTTCTTTTAACCAACAAGTTGAGACATAAATGGCAACAAATATTCAGGATAGTTCAATAATTCATTAAGAGTTTCCTCCAAAGTAAGAGGAACATTTTCAGCAATATTAATAGAATTCATTCCAACCATAGGTGGTGCTTGTGGTTTCCCTGCAGACATACTCAATAAAGTGGCTTGGTTATCAGCTAGTTTTGACAAGGCTTTGTCTAGTCCTGCAGTTTGGAGTTGTAAGCCTTTAATATCAGAACTAATAGAAGCAACAGACTTATTCAACTCTTGTATCATGGTATTATGACTAGCAACTTGTTCCATAAGAATTTTATTAGCCTCAAAATTATCATTACGTGGTGGCATAGGCTTCCAATTATTATCACTAGCATTAGGATATGGAATAGAAGGACGGTTGTTGGGAACATATGGGGCTTTATTATAGGAATTATAATTGTTGTTACCATACCCATTATTACCATAGTTCCTAATGAAGTTAACATCAACATTTTCAGGATTATTACCAACTAGTTCTTGCAAAGGCACATTTTCAATATTTTGTTTATTAATGAAAGCAAGAATAGTGTCCATTTTAGATGACAAATCATTTGTTTCTTCTATGGAGTTTACTTTCTTAGATGGATTAGGTGCTCTATCAGTATGCCATTGACTATAGTTTTGCAAAATACTTTCCAATATGTTCTTAGCTTCTACTATAGTTTTTCCCATAAAAGCCCCTCCAGCAGCGAATCAAGAATATTTCTAGACATGTAATTTAGACCATTGTAAAAAGAGTGTAATATGGTCCATTCATTGACCCCATGTGATGGACAAGTTCTAAGCATAAGTTTTATCCTATCCCAAGCCATGGCAACATGTTCATTTTCATTTTGCCTAAAAGAAAGAATATTGTTTCTATTTTGCAAAATTTTAACAGGAGGATAATATTTCTTAATGAAAGCTTCTTTTAGATCATCCCAAGAATTAATGCTACCAGTAGGTAATGAATGCAACCACTCTTTAGCTTTTCCTCTAAGTGAGAAAGGAAATAACTTCAGTTTTAGAATATCACTTTCCACATTTTTAAATTTTGCATGTCACATATTTCAACAAAATCATGAAGATGCATAGAGGCATCCTCCATAGCACTACCGCCAAATTGTTCCCTAGTTATCAAGTTCAACAAACTAGGACTTACTTCATAACTATCAGCATTTATCTCAGGTGTGGCAATGGGCCTAGCAATAAATTGATCATTTGGAGTGTTTGTGTAATCACACAACTTAGTTCTTTCTCCCATTTTTGCAAGTTTTTATGTTTTTTTAATTTTTATGCAAAACTGAAAATAAAATGCAAACCGAAATATAAATATGATATGCAAGACAATAACAAAACAAAATAAAATGCTTTGAAGGTAAAGATGGATAAGATGATGCTCACGTAGGTGCAACCTCCCCAAGCTTAGGTGTTTGCACAAGTTGGTGATGAAGTTGACTTTGTTGTGAGATACCCTTGGATAAACCTTTACAGCAATGATTCCCCGGCAACGGCGCCAGAAAACTGTCTTGATGGCCCTTGACGTAGTTACCTGCGTCAAAAGAATATGGGTTAGGTTGAGACTCCAAGTGCAGAGTGTATAGTATAGGAAAGACGGTTTTCCCCACGAGGGGTGACTCGAGGGTTTAATATCGAACTCTCGGGGAATCAGTAGTGAAAATTTATCTTCTTATCCTTCTCTTGAAAACCTACAAAACAAAGTAAATTGTTTTGTGCCCTCAACCTCACCAAGTGGTTGTCAAGCACAAGGTGTGAGAATGATATCAAAATAAAATGAATGCAAAACAGTAAATAAATATGCAATGATGATAAATAAATATGCAAGGATGGTGGAAACAATGATGGATGATATTTTTGGGTTTTGTATTGTGAATGCAAGATGTAAAAGTGTTTTTGTATTTTCGGATTTTTAAATGGCAGAAAATGTAAAGTGGATAAAAGTTGTTGGAAAGGTGTTTCTTATGATTAAAAATGGACCGGGTTCATGGTTTCACAAATGCACTCTCTCTTTAATAAAGTGGTAGACAATGGAACACTAGAATTGACATATGAGATTGCAACAAAAAGGTTTCATGACAAGTTACTAATTATATGGGCATCACGTCCTAACATAGAGATCTTTTGTTTATTAATCTCTCTTATACTCCACCAAGATGCGAACTAAATCATAACACCTTAGTAATTAAGATAAATCAGAGCATAGCATTAAGTATCATGACATGAAGTTAAAATAAGAACATGCTAGATCTAGTCATGGAGTAGTGGCAATGGTCACACCCACATCTCCGGTAGCAAGGTATTTTTCTTTATCCCTAGTGAGGCAACAAAGTAAGGTAAAACACCCAAGTGGATCGCGGAACTTTCTCTCACGTTCACCGCACTAGCCACCCCCCGTTACTCCAACTAATGCACACGTTCCCCCTCACACGCTCTCATACACATGCTTGATCATAACAAGTAAACAAGAACGGGGTACATAATATGCATCTACTTTCATAACTGAAACAAAACTATTGCAATCTCAAACATATATTAACTCATAAAAAGATCCACCACAAAGGTATTACATAGATGACCGTAATCATGTTCAGCAGCTCATACGGTACTAATTAGTGAAGCTCAAGAGAGGAGAGATACATAAGTTACTTCCACAAACCCATAGTCCAGGGGTGGACTACTCCCTCTTCATCATGGAGACGGTGGAGAAGTCGTTGGAGAAGATGGAGACCACGCCGGCAGCGCCCCGCCGGAGTTTTCCCCCTCCAATCTGCAACTCCAGGTCTCTGTTTCGTGGTTTCTGTGTTTCTGCGGCGCTCCTTTCCGAAGGGCGTCGGGGACTATTTTTATAGTCGTTTTTAGGTCAAGACGGAGGCTCGGAAAAAAGATCGACGGCAACGGAGCCACGAGGGCCCAGATGGTGGGTCCCACGCGGCCAGATTCCTTGGCCGCGTGGGCCACCCTCTTCTGGCCCTCGGGCCTCCGTTTGTTCGCTTCCTTCGCTCCCGCGCTTTGTTCCTTCCAAAAACTGATGCTCGTAAATTTTAGGTCATTTGGACGTCGTTTGGGTCCCTGAAACATCAAAATATAGAAAATAGGGTTTTCTGCCTGTGCAGGGTTAATTCCAGAAAAATAGGGAAACAATGAAATATTCCCAAAATCAATATAAAACAATGATATAACCCTTATATGATGCAAATATGATTGAAATATAAGTAATATAATGCAAAGTTCATGTATACATTTTACATGCATCACACAAAGCCTACAAGCTCCACGTTTTCATATATTCCATGTCGACATACAAATATCTGAAAACTATATCTAACAGGTCCAGCTACAAAACGCCAACATGCGCATGAAGTATAATAATTCAGCCCGCAATGTGTAACAAGATGATCTCAAAGCCTAATTAGAAGCTGAAGAGCTCATATCCTAGCTAGTTTTTTACATGTTTTTGCTAATAGCCTAGTCTTAAAAAGCTCTAAGCCTCGACCATGTTATCTGATGTCTACTACACGCTCCTATTTTTTAAGACTTTGTTGGGCCTCCAGGTGCAGAAGTTTGCAGAACAACAGGAAATTTCTCTTAAGTGAATGACCAAAGTTTATCAAACTCAGGGAGATGGAGGTTGAAAGTATCCTCTTAAATAAGCCTGCAATTAAGATACAACGAAGTCTCTTATGTACCCAACACACCTAATACAATTGTCAGTTGTATAGGTGCACTAGTTCGGCGAATAGATGGTAAAAGACAAGTAATATGGATGGTAAAAGGTGGTGTTTATAATCTTAAATAAAAATGGTAGCAAGGTAACAAGTAACAAAACTGAAAGTAAACGGTGTTTCAATGGTTGGAAACAAGGCTTAGGGATCTTACTTTCACTGGTGCTAACTATCAACAATGATAACATAATTAAACACATGATATTTCCTCTACGAGTATGTACTGTATATGTTACTCGGAGAGCATTGTTTTGTGGATCAGAAAGAGAATGAGACTGCACAGGGCTATAAAAGCTCACCTTAAAATCCGTCTAAACAACCACCACAATTGCATAATGCCATCCAACAAGAAGAACAACTCAAGATAAATATCCCTCTAATCTATAATCCAGTAGAGCCACACACACGGTAACCGCACTGTCACCATGGCACCGAGTTCACACAGGTGACTCCGGAAATTATACTAAATAAATTCAATTGAGCAACATATCCGTTACATAAAGAAAGGGAAACATCATATGAATTCAACTAAATTAAACAATACTCATGATCACACCATGAGAGAGAGATAACCACATAGCTATAGGTACGAGCCCTCAGCCCCGATGAGGGACTACTCCTACATCATCATGGGAGGCAGCAACGTCGATGAAGATGGCTCCGGAGGTCGATCCCCGTCCCGGCAAGGTCGAAGTAGGGTTTTGGATGGCAGCGAGGCTCTGTTGTGTTTTGGAAAAATTCTCCGGGGGTTAGGGTTTTATCATCGTGTCAAATATATAGTCCGAAGGGTATCGTGAGGCGGTGCCCGAGGCGCATAGGCGGGCTGGGGCTGCAGGCCTCCCTCGACTTGTCCTTATGGCTTCCGAAGTTTTTTGGCGAATTAGAATTTCTGTAATGTTTTCAGATTTTTCCGAGCACTTTCATTTTTTGGCGTTTTCTACAATGCACAGACAAAATAAATAAAACTGGCACTGTGTTAATAGTTAGTCCAATAAATGACCTAAAATGATATAAAACTATAATAAAAACATGTAGCAATGGTGTAAAATAAGCATGGAACAATCAAAATTATAGATATGTTTGAGACGTATCATTATCCTGTCTTGCAATTCAACAAAGTTTTGTTCTCAAAATGTGTAATTCAACAATTATTTGTGAACATATTGTACATGGCTCAAGGCTTACTTGTGGAGCCACGGTGCCGACCAAATTAACCACTTCTGCCCTTCTTCTCAAGTCTTGGCTGGTTTCTCTCTTAAAAAGAGGAATTATCACTGAGGTATGCTCATTTTCGCACTGTCGATGTTATTCTATTGAACCACTCCTACATTCATTCCCCCATCCCCTCCAATTTTCTCTCCAATGTTAAGCATCCCCTCCTCCACGGTTGCAACTGAGGTGTGGATCTGCTCCACCCAAGAGTACGTCGTCCAAAGCTTGGTCTCATCTCACAACAATTTCTTGTGCTAAATTTTACTTCGTTTTACCGATGATTGGTCTTAACGGTGGGGTTTTAATATTGGCGAGTGATTCAAAGGGCCACCACAGTTTTCAGGTGGCCTGAAACGAGTAAGGCGTGTGGGAGGCATAGGAGTCGTCTATTTTTATACACTGGAATAAGAAAAAAAAACTCAGGCTAAGAAAACTCGATTTTTTGTATGGAAGGAATTTCATAAATTTTTTGGGAGGATTTCAATGCATAGAAATCTTATGAAATCCCTTTGGATCATATGATTGAGGCCATCAAAATTCTAATGAATACATTGCTATAGCCCATGTTTTATAGGAATCTCAATATGAGTTCAAACCTTATTTCATTTTTCTTTTTATAAATTCAATACATCAATACTCTATATATCTTCTCATTCCTACTCCCTCCGTATATTAGTATAAGACATTTTGGTAGGGCAGAGGCCCAGTGACAAAGGTAGCAGTGACTCAACCTATCAACCAGAGTTCGAATCCCATCGGGAGCGAATTTCTGAAATTCTCACAAAGGAGCAATTCTTCTATAAAAAGAAGCCACCAATGACTAGTCCTGGTTGGTCTCGTTTTTTTTATCCCAAATTTAGCTACCAAAACGTATTATATTTAGTTACAGAGGAAGTACAAAATTAACGTGTTTCCTGTGCACCATCTAAAAATATCTATTAAAAAATTGATGTGTTTTGAAATCTTCTAGAAATTGAAGTACATGACATGTCAATCCTTTACTTTCCTATGGAGTACTACTAGTTGAATTTCGGCGCGGCGTCATGCCGCGCTCTTTGCGAGAATTTTAGGCAGAGTGAAATAAAAAGGAGAAGAACAACATCTACATGGATAGATGAAAGAGAAGTAGCTCTAAGTTTCCGGCTGGTAAGAAAACAAAATGCTAATGAGTGCAAGTACACTTTCAAGTAGTAATAATTGGCTATAAATCTGAATCTTATTTGGACCTCACAGTAGGGATTAAATATATAAGAAATGCATTGAAACTACATGATCAGAGAAGGCCACATAAGAAACCATAGATACATCAAGCGGCTAGGAATAGTTGATTTGCTTCATTAAACATATCATTACAATTCCAAAACGATAGCGCGCATATATCATATATAGATAGTGGACCAACCATCTATATAATATTACAGATGCTTAATAATCACTCAACTCCATAATTGCAAATAAATTAGTAGATAACTATGAATGGTAAGTTGAAACTTGAAATAATCAATCACGGTGAATAAACAGAAGCCTAACTTGTCACATAAAAAGTTGAAAATATCCGGCAAAGATCAAGGTGTTGGACAATGCACTTTTGTTACCAAGTTCAGGTCTGATCTAGCTAGCAGTGTAGCTGTAGAAATATACTCTAATTTCGTCCGAATATGCGAAAGAGAATAAGAACATTAATCAACAGTAATAGCTAACTAAATTTAAGCTCCTTTCACAATGTTTGCTGTTTTGAGTACAAAACCATGTAAACAAATATTAAATATTAACTATCAAGTAAATTGGATGCTTGCATACTCAATAATGAATAATATCTTTTGCAAGTGTTTCATGAAAGCCAATAAACTAAATGAATGGGAGTCCCAACAATATGGAAAACAACAAAATAAAAGCAAGCACCTGCACAAATTCAGAGAACAATTAGCCAAGACATCTCCTAGAATGTAAGTAAATTGTTTCATTTCAATATATACCAAGGGAACAAAATATTCTGCCGAAGCATATCCATCAAATAAATACAGCCAAAAGTCCCAACAACAATAGCACACCTGCAGTAGAGCCAGCAAGGAAGTACATTAGAAATGGTCAGCGACAATGAAATACCTTCTAATTTTAGCTCAACCTGCAGAACTTTTAATCGCAGCAAGTAATTACGGTAAATAAATCCGATCTTCTAATTTGAAGCAAGAAGATCCTACATGTAGCATCTTGGTAACCATACATGAACATCTGTTGTAGCCTTAAGATAATTTATAAATAGGCATGTACCAGATCTATCTGAAGTTGGTACTACATATAGTTGAGTATTAGCATCAATGGTCCAATAATTATTTGAACTTGCTTAATAAAACCATAGTAGAAAAGGGTATACATCAGATTTATTATAAGTACGAAGCAGGAGAATACAAAATTAGTTTATTTAGACGGAATTCTCAACAGTCACTCTATTTGCTAAATGCTTTAACCTGAAGGTAATAGACATCCATCAACTGTATATAGACCTTATAAACAGGAACAGGAGGATTTGTTTAGAAGTAAAAAAGTGAACAAACATAGAGACAATCACTTGATCAGGGAAGTGGAATGGTTATGTCATTTAACATGATTTTAACACTCAACCACAATCAGTTACATACTTGGAAGCAGAAGAACTGAAACGTAAGTAGCATCTATGATGAAATATAAACTAAATGAAATTTTGTGAATCTGGCCAAGCAAGCTGAAAAATATAATGTTCTTCTTGTATCACTTATCTTCTCTATTCTTGGTTGCTTAAGATTGAGCAATCCCGTGTCGATGCTTATTTTGTTGTCTTCGTGTAGAACTATGAAAAGGAAATAATGAGCAATATGGTGTTCATGCAGACTACTATTGGATGTTGGTGTGCTGAATTACGAATTCTATAGCCTTACTTACCCTATCACTTCACTGATCAGGTTGATGCTCTTCCTAAGCAAAGAACGGCAGATGGCAGCCAATACAAAGAGAACAAAAAAATCTCTTGTGTTGTGTACACGTAGGAGCTCCAGCCCACATAATTTGTTCATAGATTGTTGCTTAAAATACTTTCTCGAGGTGAACGGAAGAACACATCACTGGAACAAAGCTTCAACCTGAAGATGCTCTCAACAAAGCTAGCCAGAGAACAAAGTTGTTCTATAGTTCAACCAATATCATAAGCAAAAACTTAATGATGGTCCTAAGAGAAGTATAGCTTGCCAAATTTGTCTGCACCAACAAAAGCAGCAGCAGTAAGTCCACTAAAAGGGAATTCACAACATGTATTTATATAGAAGTTACCCACCATGCACGGCCATAGCCCACAGGAACTGGATTCAGAACAACTAACGTGCAATGCAAATTCGCAATAAAAATGTTCTAATAAAGAAAGACGATGTACCAGGAATGTTAAGAGGATTACTCGGAAGAGAATAATAGAAACATATTAAGGGATGAAGCGATTAGATAGAAAGCTAAAAATTGCACAACACTATTTAACAGATCTGTTACATTCTGAAATACTGGTAAACCAATTATCTAATGTAAAATTGAGTTTGTGAGCACAAATCTAAAAGAAAAGCATTCTCAAAAATAGTCATACGATGTTTGAGGAAACAAAATACATCAGTCATGTTTTCTATGTATACAAAAGCGGAAGCTATATGGTTTAACAGTCATATACTCATATGTAGTTTGAGAAAAAAATACATCAGTTGGCATGTACAATAAATTAGTAATGTTCTTTTATGTGTGGAGTTGTGCTGTCACAAAGAAATTTTATCAGGGTATAAAATATAACAATGCAAACAATCAGTATACTTTACTCAATAGTGTATTTTCAGCTGCATCTAGCCGTGTCACTGGTCCTAGTAGTCAAGTCCGAGCCATCACGAATGGCAACTGATAAAGATTGTGGGTAATTGGTAAAGGACCGAAAAAGTGGTGCTAGCTATTGATAGGCAAACAACTGTGGGCTGTGATACTGAATGAAACGGCCATGCATTACTTGTTCCTGTCTTTGTGCCCCGACACCGTAAAGAAACCTGTGGGAACCTGAAAAAGAAAGAAAGCCCAGCCGTAAAGAAACATGAAATGGCCAAATCACTTCCTATGGCGGGGAGGGAAGAAGAGAAAGAGCAGCCGACAGCAGTCAACTATGAGGAGAGCATGGATTGGGATCTGGGAATATACCTTTTTGGTAGAAGTCGTGCTCCTCCGGAAGCAGGAACGCACGTCCCCCTGAAAAAGATAAGCATGCAACTTGTTTTAGAGAACTAAATGATTATTTTACAGACAATTACGATATTTTATATATTCAGTGACTGCATTAGAGCAATGTAAAGACGGCTCGATAAGTAAGTATGTAATTTGTCTAAACCAATGGATCGATACTGCAGCGCCTCTCCTGCAACGGGAATGACAGAAACCAAGGACTCAGAAAAACCAAGTGAAAGAAGACATCTGAGATATGTATGTTTCCTGCGTGTACGGCTCATTAGCTTCCCTCGTATTCTTGTGATTGAGTTCAGTTTAAAGAACACAAAAAATGTGTACAAATAGAAACAATTTACACAAAATGATAGATTGTTGCAGCCATGTCATTATCATCAGAACTATACTTGCGCCCTTAATTTTCTACTGCAAAAACATGTCTTACCTTCAAATAAAAACCATGTGCATGTACTTTAGACCCCACAAGAACCATGTATGATATGGATTCAAAAGCCATAAGCAAGTGCAGACGACAAAACACATAGTAGTAGCACATGGATTATATATAGGAGCAAAGCTAAATGCTTTAGTTGCTTTAGTACTACTAAATTTTGAATACATAGTCAACATAACACTAATTACAGAAACTGATCAATCAACACTACTCAAAAATTGTCTAGCCAGGTTGGAAAATGCAAGGCAAAATTATACAGCTGCTACAGAAACAGAAGTTTGGGTTGTATAATGGATTTCAATATTAAATTTTGCACATTGTGATCCATGTGTCAATTTTTCAATTTAGATTTAGAACTTAAAAGTAATATTTCAATATCCAAGTACTACTCCAATTCTTCAACTACAGCAAAGCAATTCTCAAATTTTTCAACTACAGCAAAATACAGTGCAGTTATTCATGGAGTAATCAACTCCACTCCACTACACACAAACTTTATACATACAAAATTTGTATTCAAGCAAATTTGTACTCAGAGTAGCACAAGCAGAAGTATTCCACTTGCTTGAATAGTTGTATTCCAGGCAAGCAAGCAAATTTGTAAACCACGGTGAGCAAGCACGAGTACTCATCATTGAACAAATTTGAACAATTTTGACAGCAGCAAGCAGGAAGCAAGCTGCAGCAGCAAGCAAAGGTACTCAGGCAAACAAAAAAAAAGGGGGCGGAGGAGGACGCGTACCATGGGAGAAGAAGCGCTCGTGAGGACAACGACACCGTCCCCGCGTCCGCGGCGGCGAGCTTCTGCTTGTTGGCGCGCTGGTCTTCGTCGGCCGGACCTGGAGCAGAGTCGAGGCGGCGACGGCGGAACCGGGACCGTCATCGAGGACCTCCCAGCGTATGTCCTCGGCCTCGTGCTGCGCCGTCTCGACGGCGTGTCCCTGGCGGCCATGGGGTGCGCGTGCTCGGGGTTACGCGAGCTCGCCAGCGACCCCGCCGCGTGGCATGCGCTCTGCCTCGAGATGTGGCCGTCGGCACGCGACGTCGTTGTCCCCTGCATCTACGCCGACGTGTTCCCATCCCCGGCCGCGTCGTCGTCGCTAAGCTCCCTCCTCCCGGTCGCGCTGCCGCCGCCGCTGCCGTGTCGGGGCTGGAGGGAGAGAGGATTAGGGATCTAGGTTACGGGTTGGTCCTATATACGGAAGGACCTGCACGTAATTTCTAGAAAGTGGAGGGTGTTTTTTGCAAAATTACCACATATACTGTTCAACACTGTATCAATCTACAGTAACGCGCGCGCTGAGGGATCGCTAAACGGATGGTCTTTTATATAGTTAGTAATATTTTGTAAATTCTGCAATCCAAAAAGATACTCAAAGCAGAGATGACTCGCGCGCACCTGTTCTTCGCGATGGACTCAAAGTCGGATAACTAGGCATCTTTGACGCGTGGGCCCGGAACCAAAACCTCTCAAGAGTTCTGGTGCTACTACCCTGCACAGCCCATTGTAATCGTCGCCTCATCAAACCCTAACAAGTCAAGTCATTCATTATCCTCTCTCGTCTCCTCCTCTTCCCCGCAGAATCATCTTCGAGAGAAGTATATATAACCCCCACAAGTATTGTCATTTGGACGCAGCACCCCCTCAACTAAGAAACAGCACACTTCACCCCCCTAAACTTAGAAAAACCAGATGATTGACCCCCTAGCCCGGATAAGCTGTTTTGCGGGCCGGTTTTTGCCGACGTGGCAGTCTGCCAAAACCAGGTAAGGTCCACCCTGTGGACAAGAGGAGGTCGAAGCGTTAGCTGGCGCCGCCACGCTCGCGCCATCGACTCCGTGACCCTCACCGGCGACAGGTAAGTGTGCTCGTCGAGGAGCTGCCCACCAACCATCAGGCGGGCGTCCCCGCCACGGTTCAGCGAGGTTACGCGCACCAAGACGCCACGGACGGGCCGCCCTGGGTGGCACGGGAAGCCGGCTCCGAGACCGAGCGGACAAAGTCAGCGACCGTAGCACCCTGCGCAGAGGCCTTGGCAACGATGGACATGGAGCGCGGACAGTGAGGCTGAGCTTCACGGCCTTGCCGCCGCCGCCGCCGCGCTTCCCGACGTCAAGCGGTTGTCCACCAGCGATTTTCCTTAGCTTGGCCGCGCCGCGCAATTGTGAGAAGATCGAGTGCTTCCGAGCGGAGCACTTCAAATCGGTCTTGGAACGACATGGCCAAGGCCAACGGACGGCGTCTGCTCGCCGTTGCCGGCCTGCCGCTGTCGCCGTCAGACAGCACGAGCGGGACCTCGACGTTCTGGCACAGCATCTTCCCCAGCGTATCTTGCAGTACCACTATGAGGTGTACGGGTGGATGCCCTCGCTGACTCCGGCGACCGGCAGCGCCACAGGAATTCTGGAATCTGGGAACGGGAAGGTCTTCCCGTGGTGGTCACTCTCCACGATCCCCAGATGGCATTGACTTTGATAACGAATAGCAAAGTGACACATGGCAAAACCGGCCAACAAAACAGCTTACGCAGCGCTAGGGGGTCAATCATCTGGTTTTGAGAAGTTTTGGGGGGTTAAGTGTGCTCTTTCTTAGTTGAGGGGGTGCTTCGTCCAAGTAGCAATACTTGTGGGGGTTATCTATACTTCTCTCAATCATCTTCCGATCTCCATCGCCGCCGCCGCCGTCGCCGCGGCCGTCCTCCCATCTTCGCCGTCTTCACTGCCTGACGGCCTCCTCCCGCTATCCTCGATTCGCTCCCGTCGGCCCAACCCGTGCTCTCGGTGTCTTCGTACGTTCTTGCTTCAATCACCGTCAATCTTGGCCAATTCCGGTATCTCTTTCCTGAAATCGCCATGTTTCCTGTCCCTGGTAATCATTGTCGCGATTCGCATGGTTCCGTTGCAGGATTCACCCCCGTTGCCCCAATTCATGAGCTTGGCAAGTAAAAGGGTAGGATGGAAGCAAATTTACAGATTCGGGCCAGGGGATCGCGTATGTTAGGGTTCTAACCTGTTCTGCGATGCCTATGACTCCTCTTCTACTTTCTGCTCCCTTGAGGGGTTCCTCTTCACACGATTTTTTTTGGGGTTCTCCTTCACAGGATTTTTGTAGGGGTTCTCCTTCACAGGATGGTTCTGCTGGTCTTTAAGTGTCAACTAACTACTACTCCCTCCCTCCTAATTTACGTAGCGTATGCCATGAATACTACTGTTGGAAACCTCTTTTGGATACAAATTTAATGGTACGATTTTTGTGACATAAACAACGTTTATTGGTCGAATTGATGGTAAAACGTGAACCTCAAAATGTCTGGGTGCCACTTAAATTGGGACCGATGGGAGTAAGAGCTAAGGCTCGACTGGTGATCTTTCGTCATCACTCGACCAGATCTTTGGTTTCATAAATCCTGTCTTCTTTTCGGGAATCATTAATCTTGCCCTGTTGGTGCATCTTGACTACATTGCCGTGTTTCGCTTACTAGTCCTGTCACATTTATCCTAGAATCCAGTTTCTTGTGGTGTTCCGCCTACAGATTCTATCACATTAATCAATGAAGCTAATTCTTTGACACGGGTTGGATATGGGTTGATGGTTACTCCTTCGTGGGAATGGTCACATGCCTTGTGACTGCATGATTTGTGCCAATTAACGTGACTCTCTGTATGTCTAATTTTCCTTTTTCAAGTCTTCTGCAATGATGCATAATCAGTAGATATCATCCATTCCTTTTGATATGTGTAACTGTCATTTATGACCTGATACTGCTTGTCAATTTCTATTCTCTTGCATGCGCTGATTAATGGTTGACGTGGTCACAGAAATAACCGACAACGGTTACTTGTCGGATAAGCTTGTTGCTGGTTTTTTTCTTGTGAATACAGACTGACTCACTAGAATCCTTGCACATTTTTTCTAGCACATGTATTGTAGTTATACTTGGCCATTTGTTTGATCCTTATCATTCTGCTATCATGCTTGTTGAATGTATTGATGCTATATCATGGATGTTTATCTTAATATGCAGTTGATTGTATTCTTATTTTCATTTTTATAGTGCTCGTCCTTAATTTTATCCTGCATTTTCTTGTGTAGTTCGCTAAACCATGAGGCAGGCCGGCAAGCGTACCAGCCAACACAGGGATCATGAAAGAGAGGAGAGGGACCAAAAGAGGAGGCCAGACACCCATACCCAGGAAAGCTCCAGTGTTGGTGAGTTGGTTGTTTATCGGATACTTTGTCCAGACAAAGTGATTGGTAGTGTAATTGGCAAGAACGGCAAGGTGATAAATTCTATCCGGCAGCAGACAAATGCCAAAGTCAAGGTTGTTGACCCTTACCCTGGTGCTGACAAAAGGGTTATCTTGGTATATTGTTATGTCAAGCATAGAGACCTCAAGCATAAGGACATAGATGTTGATGATGATGATGATAGGGAGCCTGTTTGCGCAGCACAAAATGCCTTACTCAAGGTACATGATGCAATTGTTGATGCTCTGGCCATCAGTAGTGACTCTGAGGATGAAGAAGCCAACATTCTTGTACCAGCTAGTCAAGCTGCAAGTGTTATTGGAAAATCTGGTGCTGTCATCAAGAGACTTCGGTCGATTTCAAAATCATTCATTAAAGTTAGACCAAAAGATCCAAGCGAAGTTACACATTCGTGTGCTATGAGTTTTGATAATTTCGTTCAGGTATATGTTCTTCCTTATAATAATTTGATGAAGCTATGCCAACTTAACATGATATTAACCATAGTGAATAGGTGCTATCAAGCAGCAAATTCCTTGGTTTTCTGCACATGTTTTTGTGCAATGCAACCATATATCATTGTCGTCTGTCTAGAATGATGCAGGAATCCACTAATTGTTTACTATAGTCATGACTACTAGTGCAATAATTTATAATTTTATTCTTCTTACATGCCTATTTATTTTCTGTTTCTCATTAAAATTATTACTATTTTATCAGATAACTGGGGATGCTAGGGCTGTCAAGAAGGCATTGTTTGCGGTATCAACAATCATCTACAAATCTCCATCAAAAGAAAATATTCCTCTTGAAACATCTATTCAAGAACTTCCTCCAACCATTATACTTCCTTCAGAACTTCCTGTTTATCCGGCTAGTAACCTATACTCAGTCTCAGATGCTGCTATGCCTTCAGGACATCCAAGTCTAGCTATCTTAGGGGCAACACGTCATGGTTCTCATGCTCCTGAATTTACCATGCCAGCTGATGCTCATGGCAGATTGCCCATTTATCAGTCTATGGTTCCTGCTATTCCTACTTATAACACCCCAAAATGTTCAGGGGAGCTATTGCTGCGTGTTGTATGCCCTGGTGACAAGATTGGGTTGGTTATTGGTAAAGGCGGGGTGACCATAAAGAGTATAAGGAAAGAGAGTGGTGCAAGAGTAGATGTTGATGACGCAAAGAATGATAGGGAGGAAAGTATTATCACCATTGAATCCACTGAGGTTAGACTGCACTTCCAGCTCGCTAGCTGTACTTTGTCACATACAGTTATACCTTAAATGTTGTTTTTATTTATTTGAGATGACACACCTTCCATTTCAGGCCACCGATGATGTTAAGTCTGCAGCAGTGGAAGCTGTTCTCCTGCTTCAAGGAAAGATTAACGATGAAAAGGAAGATAGAATGCATCTTCGCCTTCTTGTTCCGGGTAATGTCATTGGCTGTCTTATCGGCAAGGGTGGTTCAATCATTAATGATATGCGGAACAAATCTAAGGCAACTATCCACATATCAAAGGGCAGTAAGCCCCGGAGGGCATCTTCCAGTGATGAGCTCGTCGAGGTTTGCCCTGTCTTATTGTTTGAGATAGTCGCTATTTGATCTATCTAGGTTTGTTTACGTTCTATTGTGTGTAGGTGTTCGGGGAAGTGGACAAACTGCGTGATGCTCTTGTTCAGATAGTTCTAAGACTTCGGGAAGATGTTCTGAAGGACAGTGTGGAGAGGCAAAACTCTGGCACGGATGGGAAGCTAAATGTTGCCACTACTGAACCGGTGTACTCAAGCAGCTTTTCGATGCCGGCAATATTACCTTACAGCCAACAAATCACTCCATTGCGCTATGATCAAAGGGGTGAAGTGGAACGTGGTTCAGATGTATATCCCGTAGAAGCTCATATGGATACAGCTCCATGCAGGTACAATACTTTGCTTCAACGTTATTTTTCTTTGTTTTTTTTTTATCTTCATGATGACATGACATATGTTTATGATACTAACTTAACTGGTGATATCTTCCAACAGGCTGTAGATGATGGGTTTGGAGCACGCTCCTCATATTCTTCGAAGGCATATGTAAGGTAGGTCGCAACTGAACTCACCATAAGCCCTTTCGCAACCGGTGATCCTTCAGTGCAGGCTTCCTTAGATTTATAGTTATTACTTGACCTTTATTTTAATCCTTACAATTTTAATTCTTTTTGCTGATTGCGACTGGCCAGACGCCTCCCGGATATTGAAATGATTATTCCTTCTAGTGGCCTGTCAAAAGTAATGGGAAAGCAAGGGACAAACTTGGACAATATTAGAAAGGTAAGTTATTTCATATTACTGCTTGCACTTTGAATGGAGGTACTAGCTTTGACGTGTTCAGCGTCTATTGAAGGTGTGAAAAGAGGCCCAGTTAGATAGCAGAAAACTTTAATAGGAAAGCGAACATGGCTGCCTGCAAGATTGCCCTCAAACTCCACTTATTATGGGGTGCTACTTTCGGTCTCCTGTAATATGAAATCCACTAGTACACAGATTCCTAAAAAAAAGAGGTTACTTTTCTAGTATATTAGATCATTTGAGTGTCTTACTAATTTTATTGGTAAATTTGTCCGTGACTAAGATGAAATGTGTAACATAATGTACACTAAGGTTGGGTTGGTCTGAAGCGACATTTGTAGGAAAACTGAAAGTTTGCAACATTAACATGCATGAACGTATGGAAAAAAGAACCAGTTTGTAATCTGACATCTTGAATGGTCTAATTTTTTTAATTACTTCATTGGTAGGATATATTTTTTCTTAACATTGACGCACGGTTCTTGGGTATCACTGCAGATTTCTGGAGCTGACATTGAAATTATTGAATCAAAATCATCCCGTCATGAGCATGTTGCTCAAATATCTGGCACCTCTGAGCAGAGGCAGTCGGCAGAGAACTTGATCAAAGCTTTCATAATGTCTACTTGAGGTCCTGCTGTAGTTTCAAGGATATCAGTGGGCACTTCAGTCGTTTCTATCGGACTTCTCTTGCAATGTAGTAATTTCCTTAGGTTTGGAAAAGTAAACAGTGTTTTCAACCCTTTCAACTCTGGAATGAACCTCATGCTTATCTGAGAGAGACAAAGTAACTCAATGTTCCTTAGGTTTGCAACCATGGCTTATTTATGTAGACTTGTTCATGTTAATTGGCATGTTCAGATATTCCCAGCTAATCCGGCTCAATCCTCCTGTCACCAGCATGGGAGGCGCCCTTATACTCTTCTGCTACTTGCAATGATAGTCTTGAAATCAGAACATGCAGTGCACCATTTTTCAGTGTTTTGCATGGAAGCAATATCATCCTTTAGATATCTTAGGAGTATCCTAAATATTTCAGTTTTAAGAAATCTTCATATCATTCCGAAGAAAAATTCTTGCCTCTTTCAGTTAGGTCTGGCATTCCGTTTCATTTGGAGTGATTGCTCTAAAATTATGAATGGTCTAAAAATAGGTTATGTGACTTGACTCCTCTTCCTGTCCATCATCTCAACTTCATTCCTTGCCATATACTCCCTCCATTCATAATTATAAGACGTTTTTGCTCTTGTACATGTTGTGTAGATACATATTGCAATGAGTGAACATGCACACTAAAATTTGTCTAGATACATGTAGATACATGTGAATGTGGTAAAGAGCTAAAATATCTTATATTAAAAAACGGAGGGAGTATGTTCTTAGAGATGATTTACGTTTCATGACATCAACTGGGTGTAGTACTACCCCCATCCCATAATATAAGATGTAACCAATATACTCGGTAGGTAGTCATGGCAACTCGCAAATAATTTCTGCTTATGAGTTGCAGCTGCTTGGCAGCTACTGTTAGCGCACTGCCATTAGTTTGGTTCTGCCTCTTGTAGATAGAGAAACATGGGATGCTGAAATTTTGTGGCAATCAGCTGATTATTTGCCCCTCGTTCCTCTATTCTTGTTCATTATGTGTGAGTTGTTTGGTGGTGGCGTACTCGTGGTTAAACCATATCCCCTTCCAACTTGTAAAATCAATGTGAATTCATTAAATTTTGTGAGACCCTCCAGATGTGCATCTGGTTTGATTGTGTTTATTGCTTTGCAAGAAATGTTTACTATCCTTCACTGGTTTCTATAGACTATAGGGTGTGACGAAAGACGAGCAATTGTCTCGGTGCTGTGATTATTGTCATAAAGGACTACTAATATATTGTTGAGTATCTTATCACAGAAAATCTTGAAAATGTCATAGCGATAACGCTACATCTACTATACATGCATACCAGCACTAGCTGGTGTTAGGCCACGTAACCGAAGATGATTCGATTGTGTTCCTGATGACTGCATAATCTTTTAGGGTCTCCTTAGATCGTAGGAATATCAAAGGATTTTCATTAGTAATTTTGCCTATAGATTGTTTTTGGTTCAAAGGAATGTTGCTAGCAAAATCCTATGGATTGAATTCCAATGCCTCAGTTTCATAGGAATTTGAATATCCATTCCAACCTCTTTTTTAGACTCAAGTGCGTAGGATCGAGACACATTTTCTATGATTTTCCTGCGTTTTATCCAAACCACAATTTCTGTAATTTTCCTGTGTTTTATAATTCTCTGTTTTGCACTTGTAAATATATAAATTTTCTGTGTTTTCCATATTCCTATATTTTTCAACCCTGCAATTCAAAGAAGCCCTTAGTCAAAGTAGTCATCTGCATAAAAACGTCTTAGGTACTGTCACTGCTGCAAGGGTCAGTAACGACCTTATATTTTGTAAGATTCTACCCAAACACTACAGTACGTGCTCCCATCGTCCTAGGCCTGTAGGATCTGCATAATTTGGTTCTTGCGAAAGCCCATGGAAAAGAATTGACAGGAGATACGTATCCCACTTTCGTGCTGGCTTTGGAGCAAGTCAGGCCATCGTACCTGTTGCCCAGAAATTCGGTTTGGAACCCGAGCACAGATGCTCCTGTTATCGTGTCCCTCCGATCTCATCAAGCTCTGCACCAGTGGCCCCATCTAGACATTTGTTACCGTGGTAGAAATTGGTCCCCTGTCCCACAACCGCCCAGACATTTAATGTACACGCTCACGGCTTTCGTCAAGGAACAAATATGCACGGATCGACTGGACCTGGTTCCGTACCTCCTGTACCGTTTCTGCGAGGGTGCCGTTCAGCTCGGTTCTCTCCCGAGAGTTTCGAAATTTGAATGAACACAAACTTTGTTGGGTTGCTGGGGTTTAGATCTCACCCAAATACCCAATCCCCGCTATCCCTCTCCCAGATTCACTAATAATCTTTTTCCATTTGGTTAATCCCCTGCACAAGCGGCAGCAGGCAGCAGAAATATACAAACAGAATAAGATAGCATCTTTCAATCATGCAAATCTGAGCATGGCTGAAAGCTGAAATCAAACATGCTCACAAATCAAGATACAGCCCAAAATTAAATACTTTCTTGTACATAGGATATAGATGGAACATAAGTATCTCAAAATAATTCTCGATTACTTCAAGCAAGATTCCATTCGTTCTCGAAAAATATTGACATAACAACTAACAAAATTCAGCTAATAAATATGCAGTCTTTCCGCCGTAAAGCACACACAACTTGATCGCCACGACACCCTTGCCTTCTTCTGGAGCTTCCTTGTGTTCTTTGCATCTGACCATATATAGCAATAAGAAAGCATCACAGTTAGAATTGGTCCAGTTCAACTGAAGCTAAGAACAATCTAAGAAAGCAATAAGAAAGCATCTGGATGTGACACTGTTTTGATGCACTATAGCCCGTAGCTAATGCAAAAATATAGGGGAAAATAATCTAATAAACCAAAAAGAGGGCTGCAAGTAAATGTCATGCACATTGTTGTAATACGATGCTGATGAAAGACTCCCATCAACATATACATTCAATATAGCAAATGTTGTCAGCAGGCAGCAGCTACAGCTAGCACTAAATAGACTACATGCACTGCACCTTGCAACCAGAAAGACAGTAGTAGTGATGCAACTTGGACAGGAGGCATTTCACAACTTGAAGCTACGACTTGACTGACAAGAAACAAATAAGGATTTATCATTTCAGCAAACAACTCTCTTTATCACTCCTATGTAACTTTATCAAGATCAGACTTTAACTTGTCATAGCAATATAATTTATAATTTCTGCCAACAAATTTTTTTTTTTTGGGTAAGACACAGGGAAGAGCTCCTCTGCCTCGTTTGACAAGTTGAACCAAGATAGATAGATAGATAAAATAACCAAGCTACAATTTCTGCCACCAAATTATAATTTTAGACTTGCAGTTATTCAATCTGGTACTCCCACCAGTAGTGCTCTAGTACAAACTAGCTCGGTTTAGCCACACAAACCCATTTCATGTGAGATACTAACTACGAGTAATTATTTTTATCATGCTATACTTTGTAATTCAGCCCTTTTAACTAGCTGATCGCAACATGTGCCGACCCTGTGTATTCTCCTGAACGAGCACATTCAAATGAAACAAGCGAAATCAGGCACTAATGAAACACAAGTTGTTCATAATTCAGAAAGAAGCTAATCAAACACTACGACAATTAATCTGTTACGAGTTGTACATGGTTGATTTGTTTCATGGACTACAGCAAGTTACAACTAGCCATTTATTGGATCCTAAGAATAATATCGACCCAATGGCAGATAAAGGAAAAAGGGCATCATTTATTTGGAGGCCCATAAAAAGGGAAATGCGTAAGGGATAATTAATCGAGGCAAAAAATTCATGTTTTCATGCAGGATAGTAAGAGATAAAAAAGGGCCACGAATCGGATATACATTCCAATATTCCTCAGGCTTTCCGGCTTGACAACCTCGACCTTTCACGCGGGATTGCTCTCTCAACGCAGAAACGCTTCGCACAATGTCAACTATGGCTACTGATGTCGGAAAGGGCACCCCCAGTCATATGCATCCAACCCTGTAACTGAACCATCTTCCTCGTCATTTTCACCACAATACCTTTCTTTTATTATTGACCCAATAACAACTTTCTTTAACTGCTGTCAGCTCAGACATGGGCAAACTATCCTGATGCCACAATGTCTGAACCTCTAAGGCAGTCGACACCTCAAGTGCCCAATGTGGTTGCAGCCATACCCAACGAGCAGCCGAATAATTATGACCTCCAGACTCCAACACCACTGAGGCATCTCAGCCCTATGGACTTCTTAAACTACCTTAGAAACAATTACTGACAGTTGGTATAACCTCTTGTTTCTCCAAATAGTTTTCTGTTCATCCATTTTGTATTACACACTGCTGAAATCATTTGCACTCTCTTCATCAGGTTGTCGATGTAGTTATGATGGTTCTGAAGGAACAAAACACCAGGACGCTCATGCATCTCAACACGGCCAGGAAAAATATGCTGATCGACATGTTCAAACTCGCCGATAAGCTGATGGCAGCTCTTAGCAGGAGGTGCATTTGTTGCCCTACGAGACGTTTTACCGAGTATGGCTAACCCTGTGTTCTGCCATGTACCAACCATGTCATCCGCCCAGAGCAGCCTGACCAATGCTGGACACTCACATCTGCACGACCGCGTGTTCTCTGCCCCAGACTTCCCCTGGAAAAACAGTTGCAATGTCAATTTTTCGGTAATGAGCATATAGGATACAAATACTACATCAAAATTTCTGAACCAATTACTCACTGCACATCCACACACTATTTTCCTGCATACATTTTGCCCTAGAAACGTTGAGCCTCCTCTTGCCGTACCTCACCAAACCCATTCTCCCAGGAATTGTAAAAATCATATGCTTCACCAAGCGAGTCGAAACCTGTTCCTAGCTCTGGTTTTATGACACTATCAGAGGGGTTCTCGGCATAGCTCCTGACTCATCTCTCCAGAGCTCCCATTCGATCAGGGTCGAGAGGTCTCTCCAGTGGCACGGCACCAATCCTTATCCTGAATGTCAAATTATGACTACTGTCGATTGTTGAGTACCTAGCATTCATTCTATTCACAATTCAGATTCTCATCTAAACATACCGGATCTGCAGATCGAAGCCTGAAGCTGGTTTAATTGTACACAAATTACAGACTCACCTTTTGGCCCAACCAGGAGCATGTGGGTCATCTTTAATCTCTGAACATTGTGATGCCCGTCAGGCATCTCCTCGGCCGCTTGCTGTCCACCTCATTTCCATCAGAAACCTCATCTCTCCCCCTTACTGCGCCCACGGAAGAGTTAGCTTCGCCCACGCCGTCGGCCACCATCGCCGGATCTTGTCCGCAACGCTACCACGCGCCGCTGCACGCGATAGATCCAGCGGGTCTTCGCTATCTCCCCCATCCTCCGGGAGCAGGAACCTACGAACATCGCATGTAAATCCCCACATAACCGAGCTGCTCAGATTTCTCCAAATCATGGATCAGACTGGAAGATAGCCATCACCTGTCCACCGAATCTAGCAGAAACTCGATCCCTTCCATCTCCGCCCCTCGACGTGCAACTGTGCAAGCATCTCCATATAACCGACGAGAAATCAGATGCTAGAATCAATCAAGGGTGCCGCCGCCGCAACCGACCACCAAGCTCCTCTGTCTCCAGCTGGTAATACCTTTTCTTAGGCCCTGTTCGGAACGCGGGATTCAATATCGCAGGAATAGGAAAATGTATAGGAATGGGATGGAGCGTAAAGAGCGAACCTACAGGCTGCTAAAACGGAGGAATGAAAACATCTGAGACGTTCTGAACAAAGGAAACTCTTGGTTCCGTTGCAGACGGTGGGAGCACAAACGGAGCATTGCAAAACACTACTCCCTCCGTTCCTGAATGTAGGGTGTATAGTTTTCTGCACGAATATTAAGATAGAGTATTTTGCATATAGTGGACTAATTTTTCTTTTGAAAAAAATTACGAGAGATGGGTTCTTAATATGCACAAAATGAATACAATCCATCAAATCCCTCTTTTGAGACTAGATCTCACTTTTTTGGGGGTTAAATTGTCCAAAAATAGCAAATACACCTTATATTATGGATTTTTCTTCAAAAAACTATACACCTTACATCAAGAAACGGAGGGAGTATTTTATTGGGACACAAGCACAACTCTGCTACTCATCCCAGGACCCATCGCACAAGAAGCTTTTTTTATTGGCTATCTGTCAACGACCAAAGCATCTCACCTCGGGCATACGCGAAACCAAGAGCTCTTGGTGGATGTCTAAATTCCTGTGGAATAGTGTGAAAAGCGTAGGAAAGGAAACCTTTCCTCAGGAATCGGTACTGCAGTTTCCTTTGTTCCGAACGCCACCAAAGGAAAATATTCCTTAGGAAAAAAACCCTGTGAAATTCCTTTGCAATTCCTCCGTTCCGAACCAACGAAAAAAATAGCGCGCTATTTCCCGGTTAATAGCACGATATAGCTTATTTGGAGAGGCTACGCTATATTTAGCCTAAAGTTGACGCTACGGCGCTATTTACGTTTTATACGCGCTAAACCACGCTTAACGTGGTAACGTTATAGCTACGCTAACAAAAAGCCTGGAAATAACGTTAGGTGATGATAATGGTGCGCAATCTGGTGGTTCTTATAGTTATTCTAAAGATGATGTCAATGATTTTGATTATAGTTTAGAACAGTTTGTCTTTTAGTATATTATTTTTCATGTTTTTAAGCCTCATATTTTTATTTGTGCCAGAATATGGTTACCTGGTTATTCATGTATTGCTTTGCACAAGTTTTTAGTGCTGAAATTCTTAATATTTGGGCTATTTCTCGCATTTTTTCATCACGCTATTTTGTATGTAACTTCGCTATATCTTATATAGCTTCTAGAGGAGGGTCACGCTATTTTTGATAGCATGCTATTTTTTTCCTTGTTCCGAACAGAGCCTTAGATTCCCACGGAACAGGAAAGGATGCCGTCATGTCCCCAAAGAACAGGATTCATCGTCGTCACCCTCCGTCCAACGGCCGGCGAAACGTTATGAACGGGGCCCACAGACGAGGTCGGTCCTAGATATTCACCGAGCCTTCACAGGTTTTACCAAGCGCTCGCGCGTGCCGACAAAAACCATGTACCAAATCTCAACGCTGCTTACATGGTCCAGATATCGGGACCATATGAGCTCGGGTGCCAAATCGCCTGTTGCCCTGCTATTATGTCAAGCAGACCATGCGTAAATCTGGATGATTGACCGGCTGATGGAAATGGAATCTGTGCCAGAGATATAGTGTCACGTTGTCTACACCTTTTTTGTGACGGTATTACTTTGGATGCACTTAAAGCGTGGACAACTCCAAATCTTCATTTGGAGAGCGATGATACACTCCACAGATCAATCGAGTATACCCTGCAATTGTGTATAGCTGAATCCCCTAATGGTTTTTTTTTCGAAATGGAAGTTGAATCCCCTGATGGGTTTTATGATATGCAAATTCTATATGCTGTATGTCTTACAATATCTATTCCACAGGCATGCAATATATTTGTTATTTGTTATATGTGGCTAGGCATAATATACGAACATGGCTAAGTAGATGCTCTCAGTTCGTAAACTTGAAAAAAAGTCATCTCTCAAATCATATTCTCGATCGACGATCCGGCTCCACCTTTGGCTTAAGCATGAGAAGATCAAAAGCAGACCCCATGTTGACATCTTTTGACAGAAAAATCGCCCGTAATTGGCTTCATTGGCTTGCGCTTTGACGAGGGGCGGGAGGACGACTTCGCCTTCAGGGGATGTGTCCTGGCAGTAGAAGAATGATCACTACCAATGTTCACCTTGTAGACGAAGTCGAGTCATGGATATTCTGATCCGCGACGAACTTGAAATGTGATGGTACCGCAAGTTAGCAGCGGCCTATCCCTGAACTCATGTTGCTGTATGCCGAAGAAGTGCTCGAGCAAGAGAATCCCTGGACATAGCCTTCTTCTCTGCTATCCAAACTTGCAAGTCTTGACCCGATCACTCCGGTTGATTTTCATAGGCTCATCAACGAAAACCTTTACACCAATTTTCCGCGGCAATCCCACACGTTGGATGCTCAACAGCTGACACCTAACTGTTTAGGAGATGCTAATATAAATATTTTAGAGTAACAAGCAGATCTTGTTGGGTTGAACTTACTCTTGTTTGGTATCTCAACCACACTCACTCGCTCTTTCAAGAACATGGATAAAGGAGAGAGGGGAACTTTTCGGATAAGAATGGATCAAGGATCAAAGTGTAGCTCAGGTCGCCAAACTTGCCAACCTTTTCTTTTTTTTTGACAGGAAAACAGTAGGGAAAGCCCCTACTGCGATTTTCATTTTATAAATGGGAATATTTACAGGCGTAGTGAAGAGTCTTTCCTGTCAAAAATTACATGGCATCAAGCCACTGCTGCATTCCCTCTTTAAGAGAAGGCTTAGCTACTAGGATAAGATCCTTTATGGCATCAAGGATCAAAGTGTAGCTCAGGTCGCCAAACTTGCCAACCTTTTCTACTAGGGTAAGATCCTTTATATAGGCGTAGCTCGCCAAATAGACATTGGAAAATATTCGGTGTACCGACACGTCCCAACGATCACATTTTTGTGACTCAAGTGTTGCACATATGGAGAAAAAAACTTGATGCTTCAATATCAGCCATGAATTATCAACTCTAAGAGGTATCCGTGTTCACAACTGAATAACTGGACTCAACATAGGTCATACTAAAGTCGTAACCAGTTCTACCTCATGTTCAAGGTAGTGCTTTATCAGTTTCATTATACTGATGTGTAAGATATTATCAGGATATTGTTTTGTGGAGATGAATTTAATTGAGCACGAAAAAACGTTTCACTTTCTTCCGTGAAGATCTACCCCTTTTTATATACAGAGTTTCCTATAGACACAAAGCTATGTATATAAGAACTATTTCTTCAACTCTATAGCTCCACTTCCGAGTCTTCTAAGAACGCTGATGTACTCTGGGCCTTTTGCGTCTGCATGTTTTGATCCGTACATTTATGAAGCTTCTTGTATGGGGGATTGTCTTCTAAAGATTGTCTTTATTTTTTTCCATTATGCGTGTCTTTATATTGAATCTTTTTTTGTGATTCTCATGTGATTGAGATATGATGGGTTATCTGAGAATCTCAACTTCTAGAATTGAGTCTTTGGCTTTAGAATCTTCCTTTTCTTTCATTGAGTCTTCTTGCACTATCTTCACTTTCTTTTGAGAGAACAACCTCTTAATGCATGGTCAAACAACATCCCATGACTAAATATCGTGTCTACACTAACAAACACATTAGTCTTTAACCATATTGCCATCTATTCTACCACAATGACAGTAGGACAGTGTGAGATGCACAATTTGTACATGTTGTGTATCTCACTCCGTCCAAACACATATCTCCTATATGAACATGTTGTGTACCATGTACTCATCCCTCTCCATTGCTCAACCTTTGTGCTACCGATCTAGGAGTGTTGAGGAGGAGAACAAGGAAGTCCAACCGGAAGAGAAGGAGGTCTACTACTAGGCACCTGATTTTCTGGAAAAAATAAAGAGGGAACTATTACATCGCCTACAGAACTAAAGGCGGCGTCATGGAGTCTGAAACCTAAAGTAGGATTTGAGGATCATCGTATGCCGAGCTGCCGTAGTGTAGCATCTAAAGTTTTTTAGCATAAATAGCACCTATAAGTTATTGAGCTATCGTGGTATTAAGTATCGTAGTTTCAGTAGTTTTATCGTTGTGTAAGATGTTACATGAGTTTGCTCGGTGCTCTAAGGAAGAAGTTTTGTGTACATCTTTGGGATTATACTAATTAATATGTACTATTTGACCTGCAATGTTTCTATTGTACTACTCTAAGGGGTTGTAATATTCGTGGAACGGTGTTTTTTGAGTGTTATATCAAGGACTGACGCACTACAACATTTTATTGTTCAGTGAATGATATTTTATTGCTTCTTTGATATGTTAATGGCTGGAGGATTGAAACTTATAGGAATAGAAAGTATGCTTATGTTAGCTTGTTCACTAACTTTTTTTATGATAAGAGTGGTCCATGCATTACGTTATCTCTTACCTATTATTTGATATGGAAACATAGTACTCTACTCTTAGCCTTACCTTTCCTCAAAACTTGATAAGAACATATCACTAGCTACCTATTTATCTTCCTTTTTTTTTTTGTAAAATCTCATAAGAACATACCACTAGCTACCTCCTTCCCTTTTGTCCCTCGTTGTCTTGCCCTCTTCGCTTCCAACCCGCGTAGGGCAGGCGCAACAGAGCACCATTGTAAGTTGGTGATCTTAACGCCGAGCCCTCTCACCTCATAGTCGTGTATTTGAGGAGTTTGGGTCCTAAATTCTTTAAACTAGATTCAGTTCAATCTAACAAGCATACTAGACTACCTTCGAAGCTTCGATCACTACAAGATTTTAGAAACCTAAAAACTGATACCACTTTACACAATTAAGGAACTAACCAATTAATAAGAGACGAATGGTAGATGACAAAAAGAAAGTGCGCCACTTGGCTTTTTCTGTGAGGAAGTCTGATCGATCCAATCACGACAAATGATGCCGAGGGCGCAAAAGCACTTGGTTCTGTAGTTTGACGTACGCACTGAAAAACTTAAAATTAGATCGCAAAAGTGAAATCAAGTAAAAAACGATCTCGATAAAACAAAATGGAATTTAGTAATCAAGTCACCTCTTCGTGCGGTGTAGCAGTGATTGAGTGTTAACAGCCATAACCTTTTCACACGAAGGTCTATATCAGTGTGCACTTTTGGCTTTGAAAATCCGACGAGTCATTCCAATAAATAAGACGCCCTCGTTTTGCGTGTTTTTATTTGACCAAGAATTACTCCAAATATATAAAGATTATTGATATAAAATTAGCATCATTAGAAAGTGTTTTTCAATATGAATCCAACGATACTAATTATGTAGAAATAATCAAGATATTTTTACTCAAATATTTCGGTCAAAATTCATCTCAAAATACGAGTGCGCCTTATTCGTTAAAACGGAGGTAATACTCCATTTTCGTCGGTCCTGCGCAGCACCTATACTCCAGATCGCGCGGCACCACATGTTGCTGGTTGAGCCACCTGTCCAATCCAGTCACCACTCGCCATAGGGATTCTTCTATCTTCCCGGTTAGAAAAATTCTACAGCAACCGATCCCAAGAGGATAACGCCCTGGCACTGCCGTATCACGAGCCGGCCACACCCACGCCGCCACGTGGCACGCCGACGGTCGCACCAACGTTATCACATCTGCGCGCCTCCTGGCCGCACGCAGGTTTTGGCGCCTCGAGTGTGAGTATATTGGCCCGTCGCAGCGCCATTGCTGGACGCTTTTCCTCAGAGTTCACAAGCAAAGACAGACCTTGAACGAGAGAGAGAGAGAGAGATGGCAGCCTCCATGATCACCTCGCCGCTGGTGGGGCCGACGAGCCTGCCGTCGCTCTCCCGCCGGGGCTCCAACTTCGCCGTCGTCAACAGCGGTGGCAAGAAGATCAAGGTCGACAAGCCCCTCGGTACGTACGTCCACGGAGTTCAGACACCCCGTTCATGCATGCTCTGCTCTGGCTGGTAACGATCGATGAAGATCTATCTATGGATTCATCCGTTTGATCCTAGGAATTATTTCCTTCTCCACAGGACTCTCAGGCAAATTCTCATACGACGTCGATGCCAACGGGAGGAAGGGCACCGTAAGTCCTCTCCGCTCTAATTAAGCCGTAACTTTTATTTCACACACGTGTGCGCTTCCACCGCAAATGCTAACTAGCTAGGTTCGGTTTTACTTTCCACTAAGTACACATGAACTTTTTTCAGTCTTGTGCCTGTTCGTTCTCTTGTCTGTCTTGTGCATACCGAAGAACTACGTACATGGCCAGGCTTATTAATTTTCTTCTTCTTTTTTCCCATGCGATGATCGATGCAGGGAAAGGGCGTTTACCAGTTTGTTGACAAGTACGGGGCCAACGTCGACGGCTACAGGTAATTAACCACGTACCCAGATATTTTGCCACTAAAATGTTTGTTAAAATTGGCATTAATTACCCTGGAGTAACCGTTAATCCTTGTGGCAAATTTGCAGCCCCATCTGGGCGCCAGAGTCATGGTCTGAATCTGGTGACCGCTACGCCGGTGGTGAGTAACTTTTACTGAACCTCTTGCTTAATTTCCGTGTACTTAGAAGAGTAGCATTATGGTGTAAAATGTAGCTAGAACGCGGCGAATCTATCTACTGTGCTCGAATCCATCGTTGGCTGGTGATTATATTGAAGCTTCGTGCACCATTTATGTATCGTCAATTCGTCATGTTTCAAAGTATCGTTATGTTTCAGAAAATCCTGACCCAAAAAATGCAGCGAAACTGATATTGTGCCTGCTAGAAACTCAATTAATATCCGTAGAATATGTCATATATGCGTATAAATTGTTTAGTTTCTGTTTTAGTTGATGCCTTTGTGTTTTTTAAAGGAGGTCTCTGGACCGCAGGCCAGTAGTGCCTTGGAGTAGAGGAAACCCTTCAAAATAATATCATATAGTTGAAACTTCTGCTTGCAAGAACAATGAATATTCAAGTAATAGCTGGCCATTTATATTACTAGGTAGAAATGCCTGCAAAGGTACGGAGTAGGGCATGCCTGACAGATAAATTATGCTCGATCCTTTGTGGATATAGAGAAGATCAGTTCTCTGATTACAAGGGGTTTTAGTTCAGATTCTCTTGAACCCCAGCTCAGAGTGCTTCCAAACAAGTTTTAACGATGAAAATGTGTACCCTCAAACTAGTTTATGTAGTAGCGAGCATGTCTTGCAGATACACCTAATAAGAATTAAAATTAAGTAAGTAATGACTATGTTACAGGGACGAAGCTGAGAAAAAATGGCACTGGGGTCATCACTATAATCTCTCAATTTCATTGGGGTCATTCTCTATAAATTTACACTAGCTAATGAAGATTAGTGAAGGATTTTGCTTTTTCCATTGGTGTCAGCTGACACCACTAGTCTAAAGGCAGCTCCGTCCCTGCTATGTTACATGGCTCATCCTTGTCTTTATTATTGGATCAAATGCAGGAACCACCGGGCTCCTGATCTGGGCCATCACCCTCGCCGGCCTCCTCGGCGGAGGCGCCCTCCTCGTCTACAACACCAGTGCTCTCGCCAGCTAAGGAAAGCATCTATGCGGAACAAACACAGGCCTGGTCTCTGCATGCATGCATGCATGTAATGTACGTAGCTACCTCCTGTGAATGTATGTGATCGACGATGTCAAAACTTATCGTCGAACACATGGTTTATGTATGTAACACGCTGCTACTACACCACACTTCCTACATTGGTGTAATTAATTAATTATTGATGCAAAGTATTTAGACTGAGTTGTGACGGTGGTGTTGGTCGACTGACCAAGCTTGGTACTGAAAACCCTAGACGACAAAAACGTGCTTACTACGAGATTTTTTTTTTGATACGTACGTTGTTTTCCAAAAGAAGAGTAAATTGCAAAAAATCACCACAATTAGGGCAAAGATTTCAAAGACCTATCAAACAGACAGAAAGTCGTGGTTTTTCCATGGAGCATCCCTCCATACTCGGCAACATTCTTTTGACAGTCCTGAATGACATGCCACGCATCGGGTCCACACCTTGAGCAATGTATGAATTTCGGATGGCTAGGTTCCGGGCGCAAGACCTGGCCCTCCACAGTGGTGTGGCTCGCCTTGGGCCATGCTTGTAGCATTGTTCATCCCAGCGCGCACGAAATTTCTTGACCAAATGGCGACACTTGGGACCATGCCAGGTGCACAGGCCATTGATGAAGTCCACTGTACGTACACGTGTGTCGCTCGATTTTTTTTTTTAGCGGGAAGAAAACGATATTACATCGGCGACATTACAGAAAGGTCCACAAAGAAACCAAAATTACACCCAAGCCCTCCTGCAAGACAACCACGGCGGCGACACAGCGCTGTCGGTGGCGCGCCGTCGCTGCTGCTCCCCTCAACGCCTTGGATCAGGAGCAGTCCCCATGCGAGCGGGAAGTCGCCGAGCACCGGTCCAAGAGGGCCTACACTGGAAGCCCCGTCGTCGTCGCACCGACCATCAACATCGTCTTCCTCAGATACTTCACAAGCCAGATCCGCCGTCCACGAAATCCGGCGAGGGAAGTCGCGCACGGCCACTCCACGGAGCAGCGAGCACGACGAAGGCGGAGGATCGACGACAGAGCTCCATGGAGCGCCGCCGACGGAGGGGAAGATCTCCACCGGCAAAATCCACTCCGGCCACGCCGCCACCACCCCGACGCCGCCGGCTGGATGCCCTAAACCATCCTACGCTATGTACACATCGCGAATCGGGGTTCCCCGTCCTCCCGCCGCCGGAGCGGCCGGCGGAGGGCGAGGCAACCGCCGATTCGGCGACTGTGAGGTGGATCGCCCAAAAATCGCCCTTCAGTTACTGTAGACGGGAAGGGAAAGGTCCAAGGTCCTCTACTCGTTACTGCACAAACGACGTTCAGTGGCGTAGGTGCCGCCGAACGACTTTTCCGCCGCACCAGTTGCGGGTGACGGAGGTCAAGTTCATCTTCCGCGTCGGCGGTGAAATCCAAAGACCCGAAGTGGACGATCTGACTGAGATTGAAGATGAAGGTACCATCGGCGTCCTCGTTCGAGTCGACGTGGATGAAGTGGCCGAGGATGAAATGTAAGCCATGGTCGGAACTGATCCCGCCAGGATCAGAGTTCTGTCCAACGCTCGCGCACGGTGGGCGCCAAAGGTTGAGGAACAACCGTGGGTATCTATATAGCTCGGGTTCGACCTTGAGGCTACTGTGTGAATGATCGCAGAGATTATGGGGGCATGACGATGTTGGAGCTGTCCCGGTAATTTAGTACGAGATTGACACGAGAGTTTATCCAGGTTCGGCCCCTCTCTGAAGAGGTAGAGACCTACTCATGCTTGGGTATATTGTGTAGAGAGCTTGTCTCTCCTTGGATGATCCTATCACTGCTGATCTATCCTTTCGATCATACTAAGTATTCCTGGGCCGTGCCTTATATAGTGGCATGGCTGAGTTACAAACATAAAGGATTATCCACTATGTGATCGATGGTGTCAAAACTTATCGAACACATGGTTTATGTATATAACACACTCACTACAGGAAAGAGCTTTCACGCCGACGGCCAAACCCTATGCCGACGGCTTTTTGTCGGGGCCGTCGGCGTAGGCTCCGACGAGGCCAGCCCGTCGACATGGCCGTCAGCGTAGGATACGCCGTCAGCAAAGGAATTAAAAGCCGACGGTTACCGTCGGCGAACCATCGACCGTCGGCGTAGGGTCACGTCGGGAAGGAGGTGACGTCGTAGCCTCAAAAGCCGTCGCCAAAGATTAAATGATTTTTAATCTTTATTTTTTATGCTTTCTTTTATGCGTAGCGCTACGCCGACGGCTTTGCCGTCGGCATTGGTACCATGTTTTTTTTTATAATCTTCGTTTTTATGTATTTATTTAATATGTTTTTTAATTAATTTTTATGTATTTATTTATTACTCTCAATTAAGTTTAATATGTTTAATATGTTTATTATTCATTTTTATGTATATAGCTACACCGAATAGCTATATGTATATAGTTTCGTCTAATAGTTACCATGTTTTTTTATAATCTTCATTTTTATGTATTTATTTATTACTCTCAATTAAGTTTAATATGTTTTTTATTCATTTTTATGTATATAGCTACACCGAATAGCGGTTTCCACCCACATAAAATGATGTCGCGAATCTTGTCTCTCACAATTGCACGTCAAGAAATTACGTAAGTGTTATAGCATGTGTGTGAATATTATCGCAAGAGTTGGGTGGATCTTAGTTTTGGGTGTTCCTATGTCCTAACCTAACACAACCAATCAAAAAAGTCCGCTGGCCAACCCTCTTTCGACTTTGTTCAAAGGGGTAGACGGGAACTTTGACTTTTTTCCAACGGCTCTAGGGTTTCGCCGAAGCGGGGCTCCGGAGCGTCGGAACCCAACCAAAAACTAGGTGATTTCATACCATATGTATACAAGTGTGTTGTGTGTTGTACATATCCAAGATCCTACTCCGGTGTGTGACCGGCTTCACCGGCATCACTTACTCCCTAGGAAGGTTCTGCACTTATAGCTGAAAACTCCCGTTTCGGGCGAATCGGGGGCAATCTTGTGACAACTTGTGATAAAAGTTGGTTTCCCATGTTCCTATGGCCTAACATAACCAAGCAAAAAGTCCACTGGCCTACCCCTTTAGACGCCGTTCAAGGGGGTAGACGAAAACGTTAGGGTTTTTGCAGCGGATCTAGGGTTTTGCCGAATCGGAGCTCCGGAGCGTCGGAAACCAGCAAAACCTAAGTGTGTTCATACCATATGTATACAAGTGTGTTTTGTGTTGTACATGTCCAAGATCCTACTCCGGGGTGAGACCGGCTTCACCGACCGTACTTTCTCTCTAGTGAGTTTCTGCACTTAGAGGTGAAAACTCCCGTTTCGGGCGAACCGGATGTAATCTTGTGTTGATTTGTGATAAAAGTTAGTTTTCCATGTTCCCATGGCCTAGTCTAACACAAACAAGCAAAAAAGTCCACTGGCATACCCCCTTTCGACGCCATTCAAGGTGCCAGACGGGAACTTTGACTTTTTCCAGCGGATTCAAGGTTTCGCCGAAGCGGGGCCCTGGAGCGTCGGAACCCCACCCAAACCTAGGTTGTGCCATACCATATGTATAAAATTGTGTTGTGTGTTTTAAATGTCCAAGATCCTACTCTGGGGTATGACCGGCTTCACCGACCGCACTTTCTCTCTAGTGAGTTTCTGCACTTAGAGGTGAAAACTCCCATTTCGGGTGAACGGGGACAATCTTGTGACAACTTGTGATAAAGTTGGTTTCTCATGTTCCTATGGCCTAGGGTAACAAAACCAAGCAAAAAAGTCCAGTGGCCTAATCCTTTTAGAAGCCGTTCAAGGAGATAGACGAAAACGTTAGAGCTTTTGCAGCCGATTCAGGGTTTCGCCGAAGCGGGCCCCGGAGCGTCGGAACCCCACCAAACCTAGGTTGTGCCATAACAAATGTATACAAGTGTGTTGTGTGTTGTAAATGTCCAAGATCCTACTCCAGGGTATGACCGGCTTCACGACCGCACTTTCTCTCTCGTGAGTTTCTGCACTTAGAGGTGAAAACTCCCGTTCGGGCGAACCGGCGGTAATCTTGTGACAACTTGTGATAAAAGTTGGTTTCTAATGTTCCTATGGCCTAGGCTAACACAATTCAAGCAAAAAAGTCCACTGGCCTACCCCTTTAGACGCCGTTCAAGGGGGTACACGAAAACGTTAGGGTTTTTCCAGCGGATTCAGGGTTTCGCCGAAGCGGGGCCCCGGAGCGTCGGAACCGACCCAAACCTAGGTTGTGCCATACCATATGTATACAACTGTGTTGTGTGTTGTAAACGTCCAAGATCCTACTCCGGGGTGAGACCGGCTTCACCGACCGCACTTTCTCTCTCGTGAGTTTCTGCACTTAGAGGTGAAAACTCCCGTTTCGGGCAAACCGGATGCAATCTTGTGTTGATTTGTGATAAAAGTTGGTTTTCCATGTTCCCATGGCCTAGGCTAACACGACCAAACAAAAAAGTCCACTGGCCTACCCCTTTCGACTTCGTTCAAAGAGGTAGACGGGAACTTTGACTTTTTTCCAGCGGGTCTAGGGTTTCGCCGAAGCGGGGCTCCGGAGCGTCGGAAACCCACCAAAACCTAGGTGGTTCCATAACATATGTATACAAGTGTGTTGTGTGTTGTACATGTTCAAGATCCTACTCCGGGGTGAGACCGGCTTCACGGACCGCACTTTTTCTCTACTGAGTTTCTGCACTTAGAGGTGAAAACTCCCGTTTCGGGCGAACCGGATGCAATCTGTGTTGATTTGTGATAAAAGTTGGTTTTACATGTTCCCATGGCCTAGGCTAACACAACCAAGAAAAAAAGTCCACTGGCCTACCCCCTTTCGACTCCGTTCAAAGGGGTAGACGGGAACTTTGACTTTTTTCCAGCGGGTCTAGGGTTTCGCCGAAGCGGGGCTCCGGAGCATCGGAAACCCACCAAAAAATAGGTGGTTCCATACCATATTGATGCATATAAAATGCATACAGGAACTTTGCACTTTAATTGCTTATATTCCAATCATATTTGCATCATATAAGGGTTATATCAATGTTTTATCATGATTTTGGGAATACTTCATAGTTTTCCCATTTATTTGGAATTAACCCTGCACAGGCAGAAAACCCTAGTTTTGTATTTTAATGTTTCAGGGACCCAAACGTCAACGAAATCACCTGGAAATTTACGGGCGTCAATATTTGGAAGGAAGAAGGACTACGGAAAAAGGAAGCAAGCAAACGGAGACCCGAGGGCCAAACGGGCTGGCCCACGCGGCCAGGTACCCACCCGTTTGGGCCTCGTGGCTCCGTTGCCGTCGATCTTCGCTCCACCGCCTTCGTCTTGACCTAAAAACGCCTATAAAAAAGGTCCCCCGACGTTCTCTGGAAGGAGCGCCGCACAAACACAGAAACACCGAAACGGAGATCAGGAGCTGCAGATTGGAGGGGGAAAACTCCGGCGGGGCGCTGCCGGCGTGGTCTCCATCTTCTCCATCGACTTCTCCACCGTCTCCATGATGAAGAGGGAGTAGTCCACCTCTGGACTATGGGTTTGTGGAAGTAACTTATGTATCTCTCCTCTCTTGAGCTTCACTAATTAGCACCGTATGAGCTGCTGAACATGATTACGGTCACCGTTGTAATACCTTTGTGGTGGATCTTTATGAGTTAATATATGTTTGAGATTGCAATGTTTGTTTCAGTTATGAGTATAGATGCATATTATGTACCCCGTTCTTGTCTACTTGTTTTGATCAAGCATGTTTATGAGAGCGTGTGTGGGGGAACGTGTGCATTAGTTGGAGTAACGGGGGGTGGCTAGTGCAGTGAACGTGAGAGAAAGTTCTGCGATCCACTTTGGTATCTTTACCTTACTTTGTTACCTCACTAGGGATAAACTAAAATACCATGCTACCGGGGATGTGGGCGTGACCATTGCCACTACTCCATGACTAGATCTAGCATGTTCTTATTTTCACTTCATGTCATGATACTTAATGCTATACTCTGAGTTATCTTAATTACTGAGGTGTTATGATTTAGTTCGCATCTTGGTGGAGTATAAGAGAGGTTAATAACCAAAAGATCTCTATGTTAGGACGTGATGCCCATATATCTAAGTAACTTGTTATCAAACCCTGTGTTGCAATCTCATATGTTAACTTGTGTGTTCCATTGTCTACCACTTTATAAAGAGAGAGTGCATTTGTGAAACCATGAACCCCAGTCCATTTTTAATCATAAGAAACACCTTTCCAACACCATATACCACTTTTCTATTTTCAGCCATCATTAAATCCGAAAATACAAAAATACTTTTCATCTTGCATACATCATTCAAAAACCCAAAAATATCATTTACATTGCATCCACCATCATTGCATATTTATTTCTTGTTTGCATTGCATAACTATCCTGATATCATTCTTACACCTTGTGCTTGACAACCACAGGTGAGGTTGAGGACCAAAACATCTAACCTTGTTTTGTAGGTAACCAAAAGAAGGATAAGAAGATAAATCTACCACTTCAGATTCCCCGAGAGTTCGATATTAAACCCTCGAGTCACCCCTCGTGGGGAAAACTGTCTTCCACTTACTATACACTCTGCACTTGGAGTCTCAACCTAATCCCGTTTATTTGTGCAGGCATCAAGACTTGCTCTTCGGGATCATCAAGACGTTTTCTGGCGCCGTTGCCGGGGAATCGTAGCTGAGAGATTTATCCAAGGGTGTGCATCATCGCATTCATCTCACAACAAAGTCAACGTCACCAACTTGTGCTAACACCTAAGCTTGGGGAGGTTGCACCTACGTGAGCACCATCTTATCCATCTTTACTTACAAAGCAATTTATTTGTTTTGTTAGTGTCATTGCATATCATATCATATTTATTTCAGTTTTGCATAAAAAATTAAAAATACCAAAAAAAACTTGCTAAAATGGGAGAAAGAACTAAGCTGTGTGACTACACAAACACTCCTAATGATCAATTTATCACGAGAGCTATTGCCACACCTAAGATAAATGCTGAGAGTTATGAAGTAAGTCCTAGTTTGTTGAACTTGATAACTAGGGAACAATTTGGTGGTAGTGCTATGGAGGATGCCTCTATGCATCTTCATGACTTTGTTGAAATATGTGACATGCAAAAGTTTAAAAATGTGGAAAGTGATATCCTAAAACTGAAGTTATTTCCTTTTTCACTTAGAGGAAAAGCTAAAGAGTGGTTGCATTCCTTGCCATCTGGTAGTATTAATTCTTGGGATGATCTAAAAGAAGCTTTCATTAAGAAATATTATCCCCCTGTTAAAATTTTGCAAAATAGAAACAACATCCTTTCTTTTAGGCAAAATGAAAATGAACATGTTGCTATGGCTTGGGATAGGATAAAACTTATGCTTAGAACTTGTCCCTCACATGGAGTTAATGAATGGACCATATTACACTCTTTCTACAATGGTTTAAACTACATGTCTAGAAACATACTTGATTCTGCTGCTGGAGGTGCTTTTATGAGTAAGACTATAGTAGAAGCTAAAAATATATTGGAAAGCATTTTACAAAACTATAGTCAATGGCATACTGATAGGGCACCTAATCCTTCTAAGAAAGTGAACTCTATTGAAGAAACTAATGATTTGTCATCTAAAATGGATACTATTCTTGCTTTGCTTAATAAACCTAGTGTTGAAAATGTTCCTTTGCAAGAACTAGTTGGAAACAATTCTGAAAATATTGATGTCAACTTCATTAGGAACTATGGTAATAATGGGTATGGTAACAACAATTATAACTCTTATAATAAACCCCCATATGTGCCAAATAAATATGCTTCTAGTGGTAATGTTTCTAGTGACTTGGAAAACACCATTAGATCTTTTATATCTACCCAAAAAGAGCTTAATAAGGAATTTATCTCTAAGTTTGAAAAACAAGATGCTTTGTTTGAAAGGGTAGATCAGCTTACTAAGGAAGTCTCATCATTAAAGAGCATCATTACAGCCCAAAAACATGAGGAAACAATAAAATATTGCCAAGAGGTTATCAATAAGTCTTGGGAACACATTCATGAGCAAGAGAGAGTTGCTAAAGAATCTATTGGGGTAATGAAAGAGGTTGAAGTTGAGGAAGTTAAAATGCTTAATGAAGTCAAGGATCCTTTGCTTGACTTAGAAAATTGTAGCTTGCATGAATTAATATCTATCTTACAAAAATTTGCAAGTGATCCTTCCATCAACACTAACCAAGCAGGTTTTGGTTCTTATATTGCTAATCATGTCTTGAAAGAAAAGATTGCTAGGTACAACCAAGAGGCTATGATACCACCTAAGCTTGGGGATATGTGGATACCTAAGGTACTAGTAACTATTGGAAAAGAGACACACCATGCCATACTTGATCTAGGATCTAGTGTCTCTGTTTTATCTAAAGAACTATATGAAGTGCTTGAATTGAAAAATCTTGAAAAATGCTCTATTGAACTAGCACTTGCTGATGACTCTATTAAACATGCTTTGGGAAAAGTAAGTGATGTTATGGTAGAGTTACATATGACTTTTGTGCCTGTGGATTTTCTAATCATGGATATGGGGAATAAAACCTCTAGTCCTATTATTCTTGGAAGACCTTTTCTTCGTACCACAGGTGCTATCATTGATTCAAAGGAAGGGAATGTAAAGTTTCAGTTTCCACACAAGAAGTGCATGGAACACTTTCCAAGGAAGAGGGAACCACCAAAGTTCAAGCTCCCTCATGAGCTTCGTCCACAATAAAACAACAAGTAAGAAGCCTAGCTATATGGCTATAAAGAAAGCGCTTTGCGGGAGGCAACCCGGTTATTTTTATGTGTGATTTTTCTTTGTGTCCTCTTGCTGTAACAAGAGATTTTGTGTCTAGTTAGGTTCTGGAGTTTTTAATAAAGTGCCAAGTTTTACCCTTTTTGGTTTGAAAAAGTTGCTTATAGCGTTCGGAGATTTTATTCCTGCACGAATCAGTGCACGGTATGATTTTTAATTCTTATTCTGTAACTCCGAATGAGCTCATATTTGAACTGTAGTTGCAACTTTTCATCCTCTGTATGCATGAATTTTTTCGGAATTTTTCGAGAAAGTTTGGTAGGGTAGAAAAATACGTTTTGCTGCTGCTGTTTTTCTGGACAGATTCTGTCCCATTTTGTTTGATGCATGCTTTGAGCTTTTAAGTTGAATCTTTTTGATCCAATTGAGTTTATGAGTAGGCATACAACATTATACACTTTCTGGACATTCATATGAATTTTTGTTCAAGGATTATATGCAGCAAGGAACCTATTTGTTTATCACTATTAATGCACCCCACAGAAAAGAGATGGGAGAAACGGTGTTTTGAAGTTTTTTCACAGGGATTGGAGGAGATGCACCAAGAGCTATCCAAGGATGGTGAAGACCATAAGCTTGGGGATGTGAAGACAACCCCCTGGACCTACACACTCTCGGTTTGCACACGTCCAACTTCTGTTTTTCGATCGAAACACTTTATCGCATAAACTTGGAGCGTCGTTTTTGTTTTTGTTTGAGTCTTGAGAGACCACCACACTATCAATTATATATGAGAGAGCTACTGGAAATATGGGTTGAAATATGTTGGATGCTTTTATAAGATTGGGAAAAGGGATGTTTGACTTGATTTTTAATGATACATATAGTTGCATGATTCATGAGCTTGTTTATGAGTAATAGTTTGCAAATTCTTTTTGTAGAGCTATCACTTATTCATGTTTTGGTGCTGATTGTTATTTTACTTGGTTTAACATGGATTAGTTAGTTCTATGGACACTCATGCATGCATCTAGATGGTCAACTTTCTCCCTTTTGCTAGCCCAAAAACTCCAACAAGCAAAAACTTGTTTCCAACACCTTCAACCAAAGTTATTCCAGTGAGTCCACCATATCTACCTATTGGCTTTATGCTATTCCGAGTATGTTTAACATGTTTTGTGTTATCTTACCTCTGAATGAAAATGTTTATGTTATTGATTGCAATGGAAAAAATTGGTTATATAGCTCTCACGAACTTGATGCACAATGTTCTTTTATTTGCATAATAAAACTTGACCCATTGTGATTAAGATTATGATGTTTGTGGCTTGATGAATGTTTTGGGTTGGAAGTTAGCCCATATGTGCTGTCACATGCAAGCTTTCAACACGCTCTTCATCTCATTTAGTTGATATCATGTGCTTTTGTCTATGGATGCTATCATGTTGAAATAGTGGAAATGAGTGAGTTTAAATGAGTTTGTATAAATGGTTAGAGAGACGCCTGGGCCGCTAATCTAAGCCATGCATCATTCATGGTGGAAATTTACTTACATACTATGGTGAACCTTCTGTGATACACCTTGCAATAAAAAACTATTCCAAATGGTAAATAAAAAGGGTGTTGAGATTGTTCATTTTGTTTGTTTGTCTTGTCATTTTGATATGGGCTTGTTCCATATCTTGGGACAAGAGGTACCCCAGTTGACGCTCTTGATGATACTATTATGCTTACAATGATATAATTGAACTTGCTTTGTTTCCCAAGTTGAGTAACATGGTGTAAGTACTTGTATTCAAGGGGCATGAGACATTCAACCTTCTTTATCAAGCACACTACTCATATTTGCTTTCACTTTAACCTTAATCATTCAAGATGCTATGATAGGGGCAATGAGAGCTTGACACCAATGAATACCTTATTGCAATCATTAACTTAAGTAGAAGAGTTTGGAAGTTGGATGAAACTTATGCATGCTTTACCTCTACTCACATATACATCTTTCCAAAGTGTACACCTATCATATTCAGATTTTCATCTACACTCTATGACCATTGTAGGATGTTCTACTTATCATTATGCATACATGTGTTCCATATTACTTGCTACTATGTTACACTTTGTGAACTATCAATGAACATCCTTGTCTTGAATACTTGATATCACTTCATAAACTATTTGCATATTGCTACTCCTTTGAAGAATGAATCATTTGACTATATGTAGCAATAGTAATCATCTTTGATATCCATTGTTAAGTATTAAATTGCAAAGTCCATGTTAGTTTTATCATCTTCATACTCGAGGACGAGCATGGATTAAGCTTGGGGATGTTGATGCATGTAAAATGCATACATGAACTTTGCACTTTAATTGCTTATATTCCAATCATATTTGCATCATATAAGGGTTATATCAATGTTTTATCATGATTTTGGGAATACTTCATTTTCCTATTTATTTGGAATTAACCCTGCACAGGCAGAAAACCCGTTTTTTATTTTAATGTTTCAGGGACCCAAACGTCAACGAAATCACCTGGAAATTTACGGGCGTCAATATTTGGAAGGAAGAAGACTACGGAAAAGGAAGCAAGCAAACGGAGGCCCGAGGGCCAAACGGGTGGCCCACGCGGCCAGGTACTGTGCCGCGTGGGACCCACCCGTTTGGGCCTCGTGGCTCCGTTGCCGTCGATCTTCGCTCCACCGACATTCGTCTTGACCTAAAAACGCCTATAAAAAAGGTCCCCCGACGTTCTCTGGAAGGAGCGCCGCACAAACACAGAAACACCGAAACGGAGATCAGGAGCTGCAGATTGGAGGGGGAAAACTCCGGCGGGGCGCTGCCGGCGTGGTCTCCATCTTCTCCATCGACTTCTCCACCGTCTCCATGATGAAGAGGGAGTAGTCCACCTCTGGACTATGGGTTTGTGGAAGTAACTTATGTATCTCTCCTCTCTTGAGCTTCACTAATTAGCACCGTATGAGCTGCTGAACATGATTACGGTCACCGTTGTAATACCTTTGTGGTGGATCTTTATGAGTTAATATATGTTTGAGATTGCAATGTTTGTTTCAGTTATGAGTATAGATGCATATTATGTACCCCGTTCTTGTCTACTTGTTTTGATCAAGCATGTTTATGAGAGCGTGTGTGGGGGAACGTGTGCATTAGTTGGAGTAACGGGGGGTGGCTAGTGCAGTGAACGTGAGAGAAAGTTCTGCGATCCACTTTGGTATCTTTACCTTACTTTGTTACCTCACTAGGGATAAACTAAAATACCATGCTACCGGGGATGTGGGCGTGACCATTGCCACTACTCCATGACTAGATCTAGCATGTTCTTATTTTCACTTCATGTCATGATACTTAATGCTATACTCTGAGTTATCTTAATTACTGAGGTGTTATGATTTAGTTCGCATCTTGGTGGAGTATAAGAGAGGTTAATAACCAAAAGATCTCTATGTTAGGACGTGATGCCCATATATCTAAGTAACTTGTTATCAAACCCTGTGTTGCAATCTCATATGTTAACTTGTGTGTTCCATTGTCTACCACTTTATAAAGAGAGAGTGCATTTGTGAAACCATGAACCCCAGTCCATTTTTAATCATAAGAAACACCTTTCCAACACCATATACCACTTTTCTATTTTCAGCCATCATTAAATCCGAAAATACAAAAATACTTTTCATCTTGCATACATCATTCAAAAACCCAAAAATATCATTTACATTGCATCCACCATCATTGCATATTTATTTCTTGTTTGCATTGCATAACTATCCTGATATCATTCTTACACCTTGTGCTTGACAACCACAGGTGAGGTTGAGGACCAAAACATCTAACCTTGTTTTGTAGGTAACCAAAAGAAGGATAAGAAGATAAATCTACCACTTCAGATTCCCCGAGAGTTCGATATTAAACCCTCGAGTCACCCCTCGTGGGGAAAACTGTCTTCCACTTACTATACACTCTGCACTTGGAGTCTCAACCTAAATCCCGTTATTTGTGCAGGCATCAAGACTTGCTCTTCGGGATCATCACATATGTATACAAGTGTGTTGGGTGTTGTACATGTCCAAGATCCTACTCCGGTGTGTGACCGCTTCACTTTCTCTCTAGTAAGTTGGTGGACTTATAGCTCGAACTCCCTGACCGGCTTCACCGCTTCACGCGTATCCGAGCTTCCGTCCCTGACGCAGCCCCTTATCCCGCCTCGTTCATAGCCTCGTCATCCAACTCCACTGATGTGAGTTTTTCTCATTTTCATCCTCTTTCCGACATTCGATCCTGCATGGCTAAGTTGACGAGATTCATTATTTTCAAAATTGTAGCCTAATTTCGAGGCGCCTACCTGACGCTCATGCGGAATATAGGCGGCCTATCAGGAGTGGATGCTGAGGAATGAGGCCTATGCCTCGTACCAAAAGTTGGCCAATGCTGAAGTTTCAACCTTTATTTTTGCAAAATATGATAAGTCCCACTTCCTATTTGAATCTTATTATTTCTGCAACGTTTGACATCTAAGCTATCTTGCAGTCGTTGGTGACGCTTATTACCACTGGAGAGCGGTCCCCCTCCATGCAGAGCCTCCTCAGCCTGGGCCGCTGCCACTGTTTCCATCGAAGGACGAGTTCGCTGTCACCTACTACTCATCGACCCCGGTAA